>JBCAUA010009947.1:0-13191 GCA_038406235.1 Peronia verruculata | reverse complement strand
AATCATTCTCGCGAGATCTGAAGCGGTTCGGGAAAACCCGAGGCGCGGACTTCGGAGCACTCGGGATAATTATAATATACACATAGGGAATAGGCTGTACTTATTCACATAGATAAATCTGTAATTAACGGTAACGATCAACTAATCATAGTAATGAAGACAATCTGTGATCAGATAGATTATGTAACTTTTTAATTCACATAAGAACCCGTACGCCTAAGAGCCCGCTTTTCCGGGTTCTCAGGCGGAGACCACTGTAATTGGTAATAACTGATTATTATTATTATGAGCCTGATGTGAACCTTTGTTGTTGTTTTTTTTAAATTAATTTCAGCATAGTCATGAGACATGGTCATGATTATTTAATGCATTTGGACTTGATTGTTGTTCTTGTTTTCAATATTTGCTTTAAAGTTTTTTGTTTAAATCATTATCAATAATTAGTTAATATATATATATTAACTATATATATATATGTATCATGCTGTGTTTTTTATGTTTATTTCAGCATCTTTTCATACCTAGATGTGGTATCATTATGTCGATGTGCTCAGGTGTCCAAGGTAAATGGTTTGCTGATGGATGATTTGATCTAGCAGATATTGAGGCTATGCTTTATTATCTTTCAGTGGTAGAGAAAGCATAAACTTCCTCATCATAGCAAATGGGAAAAGAAAAGTGTTTCTCAGACATAGTAAGCCAGTCTTGTGATATGATTTCAGTTTTGTGTAATTTTGTCTTTTAAATAGCAGGGCAACTCATTCATATTTTCAGCAGGTATCAAAACAGAAGTATCACATGAATAATGAAGATCTAAACTGTCCTGATTTGAGCCAATCAGATGTATGACACGTTTATTAAAAAAAATATAGGATTATCGTTGCACCTGACATTGTATGGAACCTGTTGTCACTTTAATATCAGATTTCTCTATCTCTCTTCTTTTTGTTTTTACCTCTTTGCTCTCTTATTGTTAATAATTGCTTTCTTTTTCTTGTTCTTCTTGTTTTTATTCTTTGAGTCCAAATTCCACTTTGTTTTGTTTTGTTCTCTACTTCATGTCTATTTCCATCTTGTCTGCTTAATACATGGGGTTTTCACCATGCCTACATGTCCTTTATTTTTGTTTTTCTCAGTACTGGAACATGCTGGCCCTGGATGGCAGCAATTGGCAGAGAATCGACCTGTTCGATTTCCAAACAGATATTGAGGTGATTATCAACATATTGACAAACAGTGCAGCCCACTTCAGGGAGGTGGGGGGGAAGGAGGGGGTTCCTGAGAGTGATTTTTTAAAATTCTTGAACAAAAGATTTTTTATACCACAATAAAAAGATGTCGTGATCTTCACAAGGCCCTATGCTTCACTGATTCTGTTTCCCGTTACTGTGATGTAATGATGTAGTTTTTGCATGAGATGGTGGCAAATTTGTATTTGACATTTTCATGATTAATGTAATATGCTGGTTTGACTGCACACTTAGCATTTCAGTGTCTAAGATTATCCTTTTATGGATATCATGTGTAGTATATTGGCACAGAGATTGTTATTTTGCTAATGCTTGCTGTGATTGGCTGCTTACTTCAGGGACCAGTGGTGGAGTACATGTCACAGAGATGTGGAGGATTTCTCAAGTCCCTAAGCCTGAAGGGATGCCAAAGTATAACAGACTCAGCACTGCAGTAAGTATTCATTACTTCTGCCATATCCCTGTGTAGATCCATGCACCAAGTGTTAACCCTTGCACTTCTGGTCAGTATTGTTCATGTTCATACTCTAACAGGCTCAGCTGTGTAGTTATGATATCTGTCTCAGAATAGTTTCCCTCCTCTGTAAATTCAAAAGTATGCAACCCACAGCCACCACATATTGTGAGGCAATGATATTATATCTAAGAAATCTTAACCTGTTAACTGCCAGCATATTGTCTTTGACAATTTTATAAAAAAAAATATTCAAAATCTTTACATCCCATTTCCTCTATCTATTTCTTGAATAAAAACACAGCCCCTAGCGATCCATAATAATATTCAGCTTTTTGTAAAGTTAAAAAAGGGCCATTAATTCATCACAAACTAAGTAACAGGATTGGCATATGGCACTGCTGGTACTGAAAGGGTTAATGCCAGATTTGAAGTGTTTTGATGAATGTGTTATAGAGTTGTGACATGTCACTTTTGGTGTACTTGTACACTTTGTCCAAAGTAAATCCGAAGAAAATGGCAGAGCAGAACATTGCTGCAACCTTCTCACACTACGATGTCCAGGTTGCGATCAAATTTTCAACTCTTCTCAGCAAGTCTACAGTTGAAACACATGATGATCTTTGCCCCATCAATTCAGACAGTAAGCTAATAGATCAGGGAGGTTGAAGGTGGGAGGCCTGACATGAGAGATGAAGAGCACAGTGGGAGGTCCCTTGTCATCAACTTCCTGTTGTGGAGGACGATGCGAGAATAACATGCAGGGAAATATGTGAATTAGTTGATCGGTCCAGGTAACAGTTCAATGAATTTTGACTAAAGATCCTGGCAAGAATAAAGTCTTTGCAAAGTAGGTGCCCTGCTTGTTGATACCAGGGCAGAAACAAGCCCGTGTTCAAGTGTCTCGGCACTTTTTGACCTTTGTTGAGCAAGAGGGTTTACAATTTCTTAGTAAAATCATCACTGGAGATGACTTGGGTGTACTCATTTGATCCCGAGTTGAAAAGTCAGCTCAATAGCTTGAACTGGTTCCAACGAGGCCACAGAAAGCTCACAGAAACAAGGAGAGAGAAAAGTGTTGCACATTGGTTTGTTTTTTTTTTTTTACATGTGTGGCATCATACTGAGCTGGCCAGTCCCACCTGGCATAATTGTGACCACTACAGGTTCGTCCTCAGACAAACTGAGACCAGCAACACCGAAAAAAAGACATTCCTTGCTCGAAGAAGGCGTCATCCTGCATCACAATAACTTGCCTGTTCACAAGTCCAGAGTTGTGAACTAGCTTCTCGATGGCTATTCATGGGAATTACTGGAACACCCACCCTTTTCGTCCGACCTTGCCCCATGTGACTTCTACCTCTTCCCCAAAGTGAAAGAAATGCTGTGAGGTCCGCAATGTGAGGACAAGGACCAGATTCAAGAGGCTTGAGAAGAGGACTAATGACCTTGGACAAGTGGTCACTGTCTCTGACCGCTGGGTACATCAAATGGAGAAATGTTTGAAACTTGATGGTTCTTATGTTGAATAGGAATAAACTTTCAGTCGATACCAAAAATAAAGGTATTTACAATTACATGTGAGGACAGCATGGCAGGGAAACTTTTTTCTGAGACAGGCCTCATATCATATCCTTTCCAAAAGTGATGTCATAGCAACTATAAGCAAAATTATCCGAGATTATAATCAGACCTGATATTACCTGTTGCTCCAAGCAGAATGTCGTTCCAGCTCAGGGTAACGTCAGTTAAAAATGAATCTATTGTCGTTTCCAGTCTAAGCAGACAAGGAGTGAATAATTTGTTACCCTGGGACAGAAGTACAGTTTCTTACAATCTTAATGGTCATTCTTTTTTAGTGCTGAAAGTGCACAATTTAAAATTGTTATTTGATTTGCATTTCAGGACTTTTGCGCAGCAGTGCCGAAACATAGAAACCCTCATCTTGCAGAAGTGTAATGAAATCACAGATGCGTAAGTATTTTCCTATTTTATTAAGACATTTACGAGAGAACACTTGGGTTTCCTCAAGTTAGTACATGTGTCTAAGATTTAAAAGAAACCTACAATAAAAAAAAAACAACAGCAACAAAAAAAAAAAAAGCAAACAGCAATGTAAATATTAAATATTTTTCATTTACTTTTAACCTTTTCCAGTGCTTTTTTTTTCTGAGCTTAAATGCAGATTTTTTTGCCAGCAACATCTGAGTGTTAAATAGGAGCAATGCCTAGCTTGTGACATGTATTGTAATATCACCTTTTCTTCTTTTTTTCATTATTACAGAACCTGTGAAAGCCTGGGCAAACACAGTTCAAAACTGCGGAAACTAGATCTTTCGTCATGTCCCAAAATAACAGATCGTTCGTTAGAATTTTTGAGGTATATTATGCAGAATATAGTTCTTTCTCTTGTAAAGTTTATGCAGAAACCAAATATTGTGTTAATCTGTGAAAACTGAAATTGCTGAATATTCCACAATAATAATAATTTTGAAAAAAAAAGAGGGAAAATTTATTCATGAAGTCTACAGATTGCCAGTGTAAATTATTTTGAGAAATATTTTAAGAGGTCCAGCTATTTTCAGTGGTAACAAAATTTGCCATGCAAGACCAATGTTGTGCAAATTTTCAGAGCGTATACCTATTTGATGTTGTTGTATATAAAGCTAGATTTACCTCAGAGGCTCAGTGTTTAGCCTTTGAAATGATCTAAAGTTCTAAAGACATCTGAAATAAACTCTATACACTTGGCCTCCATGAAATAAGTATGCTTCTGAATAATATGTGAATCAGTCTTTTTTTTTGCCACTAGTGCTAAACAGTCACAGCATGCAGGTTACATCTAAGTGATATTTTGGATGTAAAAGAATTGTATTATGAAACAGCAAAATGAATGTGAAAATTTTATATTTGTCCAATATAAGTTATTTGGAATTGTTTTCTCTTTTCCTTCCTGTTTGATGGATGCAGTAATACAAGTCAAGGTAGAGGCTGTGCCCAGTTATCATATCTTGACGTCTCTTGGTGCCGAGATATCACAAATAAAGGCGTTGTGGCCCTTGCCGAGGGCTGCCCAAAAATAAACACTTTTTTCTGCAGAGGGTGCACACAGGTATGTTGGTATTTGTCTTTGTTTTATCATTGCTGTTGGTGTTCATTTAATTTCTGATTTATCTTTATTTATATGTATTTTAACTGATATTAAAAGGGGACAAAATCCAATTCTGAACAATTGAAGTGAATGCATTGTCAGTTCTATAAACTTTATAAATTACGAATTGTTTTTTTTTTCTGTATTTCTGATCACCATATTTATGGATCCCAGTAAAACCATTCTTTTCAGATTATGAAAATTATCAGGTGAAGTTTCTACTTTTGAGTTGCACATTTTTTAAAAATATTTTTTTCATGCTTTCTGGTGTAAATGCTTTTGACAGATGGCTTGGCTGAATCTGTCATGAATGAATATTTGTGGTGCGACCAAGGCAAATGATTTGGAATTTGACCAGCCAATGAAGATATACGTATACAAGAAATATTTTGATATCATAGTTGGAAAGTAGTAAAAAATAACGGTAAAAAACGGCTGTGACTTGAACTCACCCAGTGCGATTTCCGATTCATTTGCCCTGGGTGCAAGACATTTAAAGAATGTAGATTTGCATAGAAGAATTTGTCATTATTATTCAATTTGTGTTTCCATAACTCACTTCATTTCCAACATCTTTTGTCATAACTGGTGATATTGTACATTTTTTGTTTTTATAGTCAGGAATAGGTAAGATATTCTCACTGGTTAATGTAGTAGTCATTATTTTTCAACACTTTTTTTCCTGAATCTTTCCAGATAAGTAATGAAGGTATAGAAAAGCTGGCAATTTGCACTGAAAATCTGATGAAGCTCAATATCCAGCATTGTTCAGTAAGTAGTCAATTCTCTTTCACCCTGTTTTTTTTTTTGCACGACCATTCAGAATTGGTATTGATATCTTTGTTTTTATGTATATTGCACAGGACTTCCCATGAAATCACAGATTGAAGTGACATGATGAGATCTTAGGGTAACATACAAAATTGACAATTAGTCTTGATGGATTATTAACAAAAGTATACATTTCTTTAAGATTACTGTTAGCATGGAGTGAGATTTGAACACAGGAATAAAAAGCAGTTCAAACTCTGCCTTGAATATGATTGATTGACCAAATGCAGCCATTAATCATAAGGTCTTGATGTATCATTTTTCCCTTGTATTCCACAGAATATTACACACTAATTTATCACTTTCATTTGTTGTAATGTCCTGATTTTATGAATGTTATCTTGTCCATTACTCAGAATTCTATGAACTAAGCTTTTGCAGTCATTCATTGTAATGCTATAATTTCATCCCACCCACAGAGTATTACAGATGAAGCTATCGCAACCATTGGTCTCAAGTGCCCAGGTCTGACCTTGCTATGTGCATCTCTGTGTAATCGCCTTACAGATGCTAGTCTTGTAGCTCTGGGACAAGGATGTCCAGAACTGAGGTACTGGCAACTCATACTGAACTAGCTCTCAGTTTGTTTGTGTGTTTATAGTCACAACTATCATCAATTTTTATTCATTTAAGGGGGATGGGTGGATATGTGTGCAGTGAATACCAAAAATGGGATTTTCCTATTTTTACACACTTTGAATTCTTTTCGTACCAAAAATACAACAGATGGGGCCAGAAACATTATGCTCTTTGCCCCAAAATGGCACCAACACGGCACTTGTAAATGACTGTATAGAGAGTATAAAAATTCAATTCCGATTTTCTCAATGTGTATAATTTCTTCACTTTTTTCCCTAAGGCTTTTTAATTTCTCAACCAATTGCCTTCAAATTTGGAATATACATACTCCAATAGCATATGTTTTAATGAAATGCATCGCTGTTTCTGAATTTCATTTCCGTTTTTGAAGGAACATTAGATATTTGGTGGAAAATTTGCACAAAAATTACATCTGTCAATATACATATTTCAAAAATTTATAAAAAGTCATCTATGATATATATACAAAAAACAAATGCATTTTGTCTTTTACATAGGGTTATATTATGCATGTGTAAAAGTTCACACTATTCCATTCAATAGTCTAGAGCCTTAGGCTTTTGAAGAGAGCTAATTTTCAAAGTACAAAATCCAACATGGCGGCATTGTCATGGCAACCAGATGCAAAAAAAAATTTTTTTCCACACATTTCATCTAATTTGGACATGCTGAATCTGAATTTGAAGAGTAAAAAAGTCTCTAGTTGAAGCATTCGAAAAATCACTCCTGTGATTTCTCTTCTCTCACCACCACCCCCACCCCATGATTATATACAAGTAATTGTGTATATTCAGTCTCGTGATGACAATATGCGTGTAACACTAGAATTAGGAAATGGAGTCCTCAGAAGGTCTGTTCTCCCGTTATTTAGGGTGTAAATCTGGGTATTATGTTTCAAATCTAATAAAATATCTGAAATATATGAAAGGAACTATGACCTTTCTATGTGTTTGTTATTCCATGTCACTGCAGTATAACACAAAAGTGTATCTGAATACTGGGTAGGTTAAGTCTTATTCATAGCAACCAGCACAGCTACAGAGCAAAAATGTCTATTGTTCTATTGAGAATAATTCCTTTGATGTTTTTATTTCATCTGTGTATTGTTCTAAAGTTTGTCTTTTAGAGCTTTGCTTTTTAGTGATGATGTTTATGTTCGTGATAAATTGTGATCCATGTATTCATTTCCTGTAATCGCCATAGGACACTTGAGGTCTCAGGCTGCAATCTCCTCACAGACAATGGATTTCAAGCCCTTACAAGGGTAAGGATATCTGAAATAAAATAAGCAGATACTCATTTTAACTTAGTAATTAAATATGTTAACTCAATCCAAAAACCTCCATCAGATAACAGTAAATGATATTATCTGTTGCCATGTTTGTGAAATGTGCGAAACACAAAACATAATGATTTGTCTCTCTCTCTTTTCAGAGTTGTCACAGTTTAGAGAAGATGGACTTAGAGGATTGCCTACAGGTAGGCCGTGATTAGTTATATGAAAAAAAAAAAAAATGTTTACATTTGAGATGCAACACAATGAAATCAAACTCTCGTCAAATTTTGAGTGTACAGACTTATTGGCATTACTGTGAAGATAATTAATTTCTCTTTCATTGTGTGAAAAAAGTTTTGTTCCACACTAAGTAGAAGTCGAGATATTAGCAAGGAAAGAGGATGGGTGTGACCTGTTGCTGCAGCTGAATTTAGTGAGAAAATCGCCATTCATTTTTGTTAATCCTTAATAGGCCATGCCACTAAATTACAGTTTTGGGTTTTTACTCAATCTATCTTACGAAATTTAACTGTGAAATGCATTGTTATTGATATAAATGAACTCAGTGAAGGAAAAAATGGGTTTCAAATTCATTCACTGTTGAAAAACATAATTTCACCAGTCACCTCCATTGGACAAACACCTGATTTCATTGTGTTGTGACTCATTTGTCACATCTGCAGGATGTATTATTATCATTAGGTGCCCTGCCTCAGGATGATCCTATAGAGTGTGTGTTTACCCCCTTAACCTTTGCAGATTCACTAGACATCTCTTTATAATTTTTACCTCTAAGGACCACGTTTGAAAAAGTCCTTGTAGTGTGACACTTCTTCTGGCAAAGTGATTGAATTTATTTGATTCATAGAGAAACCCTGCATTCAGAACGTCCCATGGAAATCATTTTTATTTTTGGACATATATTGTGAGCTGTACGACAAAGAGGCAAATGGGTAACAACCCTGTGTGACAAAAGGGGCAACCCTTAACTTCTCTGCTTGACAGCAGGGCAAATCAGTAAGATAATTTTTTGATCGATTCACCCGTTTGTCATGCAGAGAATTTAAGGGTCCGGCTTTTTGTCGTACATGTGTAAAATCATATCATATGCTTTGTAGAAACAGAAATGTTAATGTCTGCCTATGAAGATGTATGCTTTGAAAAGATTTAAAGGTTATTTCTGATGGATTTTTTAAAAAGTTCTTTTCCCTTTTTTTTTTTTTCCTCCTTGCTTCTCTCCCCCCCCCCCCCAAGATTTTTTGTTTTCATCCTAACTGCAAATCTAACCAGCATCGCTGACTCTTGACTCTACTGTTGCTAGATATCCATTTTGTAGTATGTGTCTTCCATATTCAGAGTTGACTGTTCATACTTAATTCTTCTTTTTCAGATAACAGACGCAACCTTAGGTCATATAGCTACCTATTGCCATCAACTCAATGCACTTGTGAGTCAAATGTTCTGTGCTGTATTGTATTACAGCTTTATGCTGCAAACTGCTGCACCTAAATGACTTTTTTTTTTAAATTCTGATGTAAGAAACACACAAAGGAGGAAAGTGACAGAGGGTTGCCGTGGTGGAGGGATCAGGCATCTGCTCCTCATCTAAATAAAAAAACTGCATCGTGCAAAACTTATTTTGTACATTCAAAACTCAAAAAAAAGGAGGAAAGACTGAGAAGATTAAAAGCTGCATTTTTTTCAGTGACTAAATGGTCCCTGGCTTCTTGGATAAGGAAGTTTACTGTCTAGCCCTCTTGGATAAGAGCAAAGATATTTCAACAGTTCTGTGTGTGGGCAGTGCACCTTAGAGAACCCCTGGCAATGAAAAATTGGATGACGAGTAGGTAGAGACATCTTTGTCCAACTAAGATTTCCAAATTTCTGCCCTGAAAAATGCTTCTCACAAGTAACAGTGCACACATGTCCAGCTGATGTAATCTTACTTTTTGTAGGATAAAAATCCACACACAAGAAGAAAAAAAAGAAGGGGGAAATGGTGCATGTTTTGTTATAAGGGTAGCTCATTGTTCTTACGTCTCTTCTTTGACAGTCTCTCTCACACTGTGAGTTGATCACAGATGAAGGAATTCGACAAATTGGGTCCAGCCCATGTGCCACAGAACACCTGCAGGTCCTCGAGCTCGACAACTGTCCCCTCATCACTGATGCAGCTTTGGAACACTTAATGGGCTGCCAGTCCCTGCAGCGCATTGAAATATATGACTGTCAGCTGATTACACGAGCTGGTATTCGCAGGTTGAGGGTAAGTGGAACTGCGATGTATCACCATGGTTTTTTTTTTTTTTTGGGTAATTGAGGGTATATGAAAATCTGATTGGTTGAGAATAAATATCACCCTGAATACCACCACTTTAATATGGGCAGATTGAGTAAGGATTAATGGAACTTTATTTGTTTGAGGGTGGGTATCATCCTGCTGTAGCTTTTACTCATGCTTAGTGATTGAGGGTAGAGTAGATGGAAGTTTTGTTGATTGAGGGCGGATATCATCCTTTCACATGTGCCCAGAGATTGAAGGTAATTAGAACTCTCATATAGAATCCTACCACTCTTACCTGTGCTCTTCAAATATGGATATGATTTGTTTCATCCGTCATTCAGAACAGATGTATTTAAATTTTTAGAAAGTTCATAGAAACTTGAGTACCCATTCATGTCTTGTATCCTACTCTCATCAAATGAAGACAAAAGAGTCTTTGGAAAGGATCAAACAGCGCAAGTAAAACCTATGAAGAAAGAAATTCATAAATAGAGCATAATAATGTAATAGAAAGGGCAAAATGTACCATAGACTGTAAGAATAAGTTGTAAGTTGCTGGACTCAGAGAAATTGGGGATTGAAGAGATCAAGATGGTCTAGTATCAGAGTTTTTAAATTGCAGACATTGAAAAAATGTTCACCTATGAATAAGATAATATTGCCCTTTGGGAACAGTTTGTAAGGGTATCAGGCAGGATGTCATGAGGTGAATAATTATGTAGATTTAATGTGCTAAACCATTCATTTTGCTGATTTTTCTCCTGATTTTGGCCAGTATTGAGAGGTGACCTCCTGTCTCTTCAGTTTGCAATATATATCTAGCTATAATTAAGCTGGTTCCAAACTTTTTTGGCCAAACAAAAGTGCGGGAATTAAAGTTTTACATTTGTGCAATATCTCAGTTTAGTGGAAATTCTATATATAACTAATTTTTAGATGGGCTTTGAGACACGCTGAGAAAACCAAAAGATAGCTCTAATATTTTATTCTGTTCCTTTTAATTGTGCTCACCAGAAACAGGATACGGCTTGTTCCATTCATTGTATTAGATAACTGTGTTATGTGCTAGAGACGTTAGCATCGGGCAGTTTAATTGCCCTTTCATTACACTTGCCAAATCAGGACTAAAGGGCATGAAGAAAGAACTACTTCAGTATCCAAGAAGAAAAAATTTGGGGGGAGATATATCATCGCACTCATACGATAATTGTCCAAATCATTTTTTTTTTAAATTAAATTGGGTTTAGGACATAGCTTAGTATTTCAAGTCTTTCACTACATTGGTTTTGAAAGATTGTTGCTAACACTGAGTTTAACCCTTTACCTGACATGGTTGCCACAAGCCACCTCTGTCAGTAGACTGGTACAGTCACTGCAAGTTGCCACAAATGCCCCCATCATATCCATATCCCCACCAATACCATTGTTGTTTCCAGAAATTTCATGCTTCACATGGTTTGAAACGAAAGTATACTTTCGAAACGAAAGTTCATACTTTCCAGTGTTTTTTTTTTTTTTTTAATCAAAATTGGTTGAAAATTTATGTTTGTGTGATTTTTCAAAGTTGAAACAATGTTTTGGTGAAATGGAGAAACTTTTGTTGCTTTATCTAAAGCAGCAGCTCGGCTTTATGATGGTGTTTCATCTAATTTCCATTTCAGATATATGTTTTTTAAACATGATCTATTTGTGTGACTGCCATAAAAATATGCATACAGTTGCACTCATCACTTTTCTGTTTTAGTATGAAATTTCAGATTTTTGGTGCAATAGTTTTCTGTGTGTGATTTTCTTTGAAGGATTGTGTTTCCACATAGTGTTATGTCCCTGTAAGTGAAATTTCAGAAGGGTCTGTCTGAGAGGGATATGGCAGTCAAAGGGTTAATGGGGACTTGCACCATTTGAAAATAGTCTGTGTGTAAAGTGAAATGGAAGTGTTTTGCTCATTTTTCTCAAAATAGCTGATGATATGTAGTTGCATATAACATAGAGTGAGGAAACCAAAGAGTAGCAATTCTGTAGGGTTACAGGATGTTTTATGAAATAAATGTGTGTATAAGTGCTCATAGATTGATATGAGGTCCGACACGATGAAATCAGGCGCTCGTCAAATTTTGAGCATATGGAGTCAATAGTATCACTGTAAAGATTATTCATTTCCCTTTCAGCGTGTGAAAAAAGTATTGGTCTACCTTAAGTAGAAGTTGAGATATTGGCAATTAAAGACGATAGGGGTGACCGGTTGCAGCAGCTGAATTTAGTGAGAAAATGGCCAATCACTTTTGTAAATTCTTCTTTACCTTTGTTAGGCCATGCCACTAAATTACAATTTTTGGGCCTTGAATCGCTCTATTTCAGTCAATTGAACTCTGAATTGCATTTTTTAGATTGATATAGAAGGGTTTGGTGAAGAAAAAAAAATATGTTGAAAATTCATTCACTGTTAAAAAACACGTGATTTCTCCGGTCGGCTCAGTTTGCCAAGCGCCTGATTTCATTGTGTCGAGTCTCAAATAATAATCACCGGCTTGCTATTAAAATGATTATGTTTGAAGATTGACACTTGTGTCCCGTTCCTCAATCTACAGCCTGCTATCTCTTTATGAAACTGTCGTTGTAAACCGAATACTTTTTGATATAAACACAACTTTGTGGTTTTTTCAGAAACCTTCTATCATATCACAGTGCAGTAAAATACGCACACAAAAAGTCATGCAGGCACAAGAACTACTGTTTACCTATTCAGTCCTGTCAGGTATGTAGAAAGCCGTTATCATTTTAAAGACATTAATTTTTAAAAAATAACTGCAGATCTCGTCGTTAAAAACTGAGACACAAGTTTTTGTTTGCCTGTCATATATCCACAGATAAGGACCAGAGCAGTCGCACACCTTTTAATTTTGTCAAGCCCAAGTCAGGACTACAGAATTTCTCGGCAGGTTCAACTCATGCTGGAGAAAGTTATTCGACATTTTCTTTCCTTCTTTCTTCCTTTGTTTGTTTGTTTCTTTCTTGCTTGCTTGCTTTCTTTCTTGCTTTCTTTGTCTCTTCCCCATCTGCCTCTTTTTCTTCTTGTTCTTTGTTTCTTTGTTTGTTTGTTTTCATTCTTGTTTGCTTTTTTATAGTTAGACGTTTAATGTTTAATATATGTGTATCAGTTTGTTTTCAGCTCCTGGCGAGCAGCAGGCACAACTGCTCTGTGAAGATGTTCTTTTTTCTGTGGCATTTTTCTATAGTTATGGATCATTCTTGGTCTAGTTGTTTATATTGATGTGATGCACCGTTAATTCGAAAATTGTGAAAATTGAATAACAAACAACTGAGTATTTTCTATTTTATTCCACC
>JBCAUA010009936.1:0-13192 GCA_038406235.1 Peronia verruculata | reverse complement strand
TGTCTGTCTGTCTGTCTGTCTGTCTGTCTATCTATCTATCTATCTATCTATCTATCTATCTATCTATCTATCTATTCTACAAGTTAATTTATGGCGTGGGGATTATTTAGATGAATATAACATTCTTTTTTTTCTGTTTCATTGAGATGACGCAGTGACAGGACTCATTTCAAATAATTACAGTATTTTAGACCAGTGGAAATACATTAAGTGGAGGTTGGTACTGTTTTGCCATGGTACCATTCCACCCACTTAAGATATGTCGGTGTCTTTTGAGGTCTAAAAATTAGTTTAACCAGTAAAATATCAAACGATGTCTTAGTTTCAATTGAATTTAAAAAATGTCGATATTTCACTGGTTAAATTAATTTCAAGACCTTAAAACAAGGCCGACGTATCTTTGCAGGGCGAAATAGTACACATGGTAAAAAACTACCAACTTCCCCTAGTTCAACCTTTTGCAAAACACAAGAAGAGTTGAACAAACACAGTAGAGAGGGGGAAAAATCGCCTTTCGGTCTGTGCTTGAAAAGTACATCCTGAAAAACATATTTTATAGAATTATTATGAAAAATAGTTTTTTTTTTTTTCAAGTTCTCAAGTAACAAGTTTTTTTTCCCCCTTTTATTTCCTGGTCTTGTTTAACAAACATACATTTCTGAGAAATTATACACTTACATAATTCCTGAAAATAATAGGATATAGGGAGCCAATACAGATATAGAAAAGGGCAGAAGACAAGACATCGAACATTATTATATTTTGCTGTTATCAAGTCTTTTAACCTCTATATGTTTCGCATCCAGTCAAAATTAGACGTATGTCCATTTTTCACCATAAATATGGGGGTTCTTTGGTCCATGTGAAAGCTTATTTCATACCCTTTCAGATGGTGAAAAAAGTTTTGAGCTAGCTTTATTCTAGCCAGAGATATTGCAGTTTAAAGAGACAAACCGGGACCAGCCAACAATGACCAAAGTTCTGAGAAAATCAAGTTTAACTCAACGGTCTAACATATAAATCTACATACTTTCTTCCTATTAAAACTAGATTTTAATGAGGAAATATTTATCAATCGAGGGCAAAAGCGATGCTGACATGTTCAGAGATGAATGCACCTTCAATTTCTGCGATAAAAAAAAATTTCGATGTCTGACCCCCTTCATCACATTCAAAGCCTGCTTTCTCAGTTTTAGCCCAGCGACTTACGTCTCATTTTGATTAGCCACGATACAAATATTTATTTACTATGTGGCAATTTCTCCAGAGTGCTATAACAAAATGAATCAAGACCTTATACACATACACACATGAAATACAAATGATGTCAAAATGCACTTGTACAAGTCAACAAATCTGATCTGGGGTCTTGCATTGTTAGGGAGGTTATAGATGTTGTGATTGAAATCACAGTGCGATCAGGTGCCCAAAATATCTGGCCTTTTCAATTCAAAGTCACAGCAAACAAAGGTGACTTCACCATTTCTCTTTCTGTGTTTGCTTGTTGTTACCCAATAAGGTGTGCAATAAGAAGTCATGTTAAAAGATATATATTTCACATTATAAACAAAGAAATTGATACTCTACATGGAACAACTTAAAATGTTAAACAAAGGTTTCATTACCACAATTTATAAAACCAGTGTGACAAATTGACAGATTCAGAACAAGTCCATTTGTGATACTCATAATCAAGCTTCCCCGATGCACTATACTACAGTATCACTTTCATGACTACATAGCAAATTGAAAGAATGCTGTAGCAAATGTACTGTAAGACTGTAAGTATATTTTGACCAGAGGTGACAAATGTCTGAAGTTAAATACTACAATGTATGGCATTACAAATATTCATGTATATATGTCGAATGACCCGGAGAAATGAATCGAATGTCAAAGGGAAGTTTTTTCAGAAATTGGATTTTACTTTTATTGACTATGAAGTCACAAGAGTATGAATGTGAATACTTTGTTATAGATGAAACATAGCCATGCAATTTTTTTCACTGCAGTAATGGACTCTCATCTCTTTCTTCATACTGACACCGGTCAGTCTTTACATGAAATCTTTGACATCTTCTCATTTCACACAGTTGGGCAACATCTACTTATATCAGTCACTGACTGGGAAAGAAAGGACAAAAGAGAGTAAATGAAGATGTACAATTTTTTTTTTCTTTCAGCTATGACGATGGCAAATCTCTCTGGAAAAAGTAATCTCACGTCAAAATCTACTACCCAATGAAATTTCAACAGTTGCACATAAAAAAAGGCACTTTTTTTTTTGTTTTTCCTTCATTTTACTATGTAAAACATTTTTTTCTTAACAATCACTTTATTTCATTTCAACATTTTCTAGTAAATCAAAATGAAAGTCTCCAAACCATAGTGCATTTATTTTGTTACCTCTGAAATTGGAAATACATCCCGGTTTTATCATTTAATATCGAAATAATTCCTTCAATGCCAATATCCTTCAATGCCAATATCTATCTGTTGTGTTCAAACTGGTGATTTTCTCAAGTTATAGGCAGCAATCGTTCCATATTGCCAATGAAATGGTGAAGTGTTGCCAAGCAAGAACTGTGATAAATCTAATTTGTAAAATATCTTTAACACAGATGAGGGCATTATAGAGTTGAATTTGAATTTTAGAATTCTACTGTCTATATTCTTAGATGTCAAAGTGCAAACAAGCTCTAATGAAATAACCAGGCTGAATGATATTTGGGAAATCTTTTCTTGTCTTACTGAGAATGAGACTCTCTATTAATGCAGTGCAAGATGGATACACTGAACAATGGGATAAATGTTGAGAAATGGAAATCATAACAGTTATATTTTGTCCAATTTTTAATTTGCAGTCAAGTTTTACCACACTCCTTCAAACATACCCATATCAAACATAGCCGTACCAATGCTTATCATTAGATAAGCTGATAACATCAGATAAGACATCACTTTATCCATCTCCGAAAGGAACCCCTCTCAGTTGATGAGACAGAGTAAGTAATGTGAAACATACATTCACACCTATTTCCACAAATCACGAGTTCAGTTCTTTTTTGTCCTAAACTCCATTTTTCACATTTTGAGAAAATTGATGAGCTATGTTCAGCAATTGTTTTTGTACATAGGAGATAGGACAAAATGATTTTCAAAATCTACCAGTTTGGGGAAGTGATTGGTAAAATGACTACAGTATGTGGTACATTTACTATCCCTTTTTCACATGACATATACATGTTTATCTCCAAATCGCCCAAAATGGAGATAGGAGGACAACAAAGAACTGAGCTCGTGAAATACTTAAATGCCATGAACAGGACCAGCTCCCACAACCAAACATAAAATCATATAACTCCCAACATATCCCAATAACACAAATGAAAGATTATTTGACCAGATGATACGAGTCTGATGACAAATTTTCTATGAAATTATTTAATATCAGAGGAGGCGAAATAAGTGTACTTTCCTTTAGTGAAAAAATACATTTTGCTATGACTTGTAAGCCAGGATATTTATATCCAAAGTACTCTTAATATTCAATTTTATCCACAGATAACCCTTGTCATCCAACTCATTTCATCCAGCTCAACAACAACATTTATTTAAAAAAAAAACAACAACAAAAAACAAATGAAATATAAGAAATATGAAGGAAAGAGTTATTATGTACAAAGCCAAAGAGTTTTTAATAATCCTGATTCAATTTCACTTTTCTATTTACACAAATGAATGACATCTGGAGCTAATTGCGAGTGAGAAGAGCCAAAGAGTGATCCATCTTTGTAACATAATCACTACAAGAGGTAAATTGTTTAGTTACTAATATTAATCACTTTTAGATTAAATCATTCAACATATATGTCTCGCGGCCAGTTCAAATGACACGTAAGTTGCTGGGCTAGATCAGAGAAATCAGGCTTTAAATGTGATGATGGGGGTCTGATATTAAAGTTATTTTATTGCAAAAATCAAAAGCACATTCATTTCTGAATAAGACAGTATCAGTCGATTTATAAATATTCCTTTATTAGAATTGAGTTTTGTGAGCTATGTATGTATATTTATGCGTTTGATTGTTCATATAAACTCAATTTTATCAGAATTTTGGTCACTTTGTCTCTTTAAACTGGAAAGGGGTTGCTTTGTCTCTTTAAACTGGAATATCTCTGGCTAGAATAAAACTAGCTCAGAACTTTCTTCACCAACTGAAAGAATGAAATAAACTTTCACGTGACACCAAAAATCCTATAAGGTCAATCGACATACGTCTCATTTTCACTGGCTGTAAGGTATATATGCTTCCTTATACATCTGTACTGCAGCACTGACAATTCTTTGAATAGCCACGAAGGCAGAGCTCATGTGAACTGGTTGCGAAGATAGTTTTAAAAAACCAGTTTCACATTCTATATTTTATAGCTATGCGACTCTCATCTTTTTGGCCATAGTGAAACTGACAGGTTCACTCTCTGGGGGTGGGGGGGCGGCGGCGGCGGCTATGAATGGAATGCACTACCTATCTCTTCAAACTGGTACAGAATCTTTGGTGGTATAAATACAAACTACAACAGTCAATGACACTGTCACCTTAGTAAAAGTTTCCTGTTTCCGTAACTTCTAAATTTCTTTTCTAATTTTTGCCACTACATGTACATACACATAATAATGATGAAAGACAACAACAGGAAAATTACAGTGCAAAGCATTGCAAGTTTTCTGATGACTTAGTATTTGTATCAATCTAGCACTGATAGACAGGAGGGCATGTGGTGATGGAAAAAAACAACAACAAATAAACAACAAAACAAGCAAAAAAGAACAATAACAACAACAACAACAAAAAAACTCACAGCTCTAAAGTTGGACAAACACAACTTAATGGCTTTCATTGTTTCATAAAAAGGAGTGATAAAATTACTAAAACATGAAAGCTATCTCTTAATTAAAAGGAAAAACCTGACAAAGCTGTCAACTGGTTATATGGACAAGGCATCTTTCAATATGTCTAGCAATCAGGCAAAATGGGTCGGAGGTCATGCAGGGCGATAAAGATTCAGGGTCATCTTCAGTTATTTTTAACTACTTTCCAACTAAGATAGTAAATTTTTTTTTGTGTTTTCACAAAATGACAATTTAACCTTTCTTAACCTAAAAAAAAAAAAATTTAGTGTCATAGTCAGAAAATGATAAAAAATGGCAAAAAAACAACTGTAACTTGAAATCACCCCAGTGCGATTTCCGACTCATTTGACCTGGGCGCAAGACATATAATTGTCTGCTAAGTACACATAATGACCAAAAACTCAGTCCACTCCCATCAACAGAACTTGATGCAAATGCATGTATCTAATAAACTTTCAAAACAGTCCCCATTCCATATGTTTTTCTTTCAATTTCATAAAAATAAAGGTGAGCAGAAAGCATATAATATAAAAGCAAATGGAAATATCAACAAAGATTGCATTTACAGTTTCTGTTTTTTAATCTGCAAAGACAATAAGTACAACTTAACGTGAAGCAAAAATATTTAGTTCGGGGGGGGGAAAAAATGAAAAAATTTAAACAAAAACAAATTTTTCATGAACTGCACAATACACCAATGGATACCAAATTAAATAACAAAAACGTACACAGGACTGAAGGTTAAAATAAACATTTGGCTACAATAGAGCATTTACTGATGAAAATGGTTGCCTGCTTTGTTAGATGGACACAATGACCTTGGTTCTCACACTGCTGAAGTAACAGATGATGACTAATTTTCTAATGCTGTCTGACGGGAATTGATAAACAAATGAAGGTATGAGACATAACGTGTCTATCGATTCAATGAAACCACCAGTTCTTTTATTCAAGATGAGAATCAAATCAGCACAACGAATTGACTGAAAAAAAAAAAACAAATCGGTGCAAAAATGCAACAGTGTTCAGAGATAAGTCTTCATATTTAAAAATAGCAAATGGAAAAAAAAAAACAAAAACAGAATGAACAATGAATTCCTGGATCCAAAATCCATCCAAAATTGAATGAAAAAAAAAAACAAACATAATCTGCTAGGGATTATTAGTCATTAGCACTAATTTCTTTTTTAAAACTATTTCTTGCATCAGGGATGACACTCTTGTTTTTCAGAAAAAGTAGGAAAATCATTCACATTCTATGTACACAAGGTGCTTGCAGTAGTGAGCAAAACTGAACTACAGTTTGAGTACAAACTGACAAGTTGGGGAGAAGCAAAGAAGTCTCTGAGAGTATGATGTCTTGTTTTCATAGCACAGTGGAACTCTGATATTACAAAACTGGATCTTGCGAGATTTCAGTAATAAGGAAAAGAATATGCAGTCGGGTTTTATTTCTTTATTCTTTTTCTAATAAAATCTCAGAATTTGAGAAATGCTAATCTTCTTGATCTCACTTATAAAGAAATAATTTTCCCACAAAGTGACGAGTAATGCCGCGCTGTGGCATGCGGAAGATGGCTAGACTGCATGCACAACAAGCTTTTCATCTGTTTCAATGACTACTTACAATGCCAGACGGTTTTGATTACACACTAGTGGTTAAAGGAGAGACAATGTTTACGTGATACCAATGCAATAGGCTGTGCCCAGGTAAAACAACTTGGGTGGGGGCAGTGTATCTTTGTCCATGCAGGTGGAAGCAAAGCGGTTTGGGCTTGGCGTGCCGAGCGGGGTAGATAAGGAGTACTCTTTACCGTGTTTATGAAAGTTCTGCAAAATCATTACATGGCCAGGGAGTGGTCACCAATTAAATCACGTCTATCATTTAGCCTTCACACTGCAGCACATTACTTTTACTTTCAGTGCAGAGTAAAACATACCATTCAATAGCTACCACTCTCAATATTTCATTGTTAAAATTTGTTATTGGTAAACAAAAATGAATAAAACAAATTGAAAAACACTCACACAAGTTTTGTAAGGGGACATTTATCACGGGAAATAATAAATAGTAATGATTAATCAATGTAAAGGTTGCCCGGTCTGTTGGATACTAATAAATAAAAGTTTGGTCCTTTTGAATTCTTGATATCAGAGTTCCACTGCAAAATAGGATGACAGACATTCCTGTAGCACACAACACTATGCTTGCAATTTAATGCCCATGACTAGTTCTAAAAATAACAAAACTGACACTACTTTACCTATTAATTTACAAAAAAAAAATAAATAAATAAATTTAAAAAATTAAGCACAGAATGGCAAATGTGATTCAGAATTCAGCTGTATAACTCTGGGTCCCAGTTTTTCTCATAATCACAATTCACATACAACAGGACAAAATATCATGCAGCCAGATGTAATTAGCCTGATATCAAAGTTTTCATGAGCTGTGCTAACAGCACACTGAAAAGGGAAATGTCCTGATTTATTTTGGTGAGAAAATTACTTAGCAACAACTCTTTTAAGGCAAAATATTCCCAGTCAAAAGTTAACTCCTGTCATGTCATGGTTAGCTTAAGTTTCATTTTCTCAGTGAATCCAATTTGATGTCTGACTCACTTCACCGGGCTGCACAACAAATAAACATCTTAAACAAGTGACGCTTCTCAAATTTTCTCCAACATGGAGAATCCTCCTCTTGTCGTAGGTCTTTTCCATAAACTTGCTTTTTCACAGTCATAGAGAAACTTGATCTCATGCCTCCATACCACAGTCTCAGTAAAAACGCAGCATTAACATCAGTCGTCGTTCATGTAGAAAAATGAGAACCAAGTAGCAGCAACGGCTACAGCACCTCCGATGGCAGCAGCTGCAAAACAGGGGAACATATCAGAAATAGTATCAACGCCAATGCTTAAAAAGGAAAGGTAGTGATAAAGAAGACAGGGATGTCAATCTGTCTACATGAAAAAGTAGGAGAAGTTCCTGATATATTCTCTAGCAACACGTAAATCTGAAGTATGTTAATGGTAAATAATACCGGATTCGGAGCCAACAGAGAAATTACTGACAGCCAAAATGTAGGAAATCCTATTGAAGTAGGAAATTTGACATCCCCAAGAAGAGGGAAATTGCCCTGGTGAAGAGCTAAGCAGGCTCGAAAATTTGGCTAGCGATAGTTCATTTTATTAATTCAAAATTCTTAATACCATTTTTTCCACTTCTTTCATGTATTTGGTTAGTTGCTGGTGGACAGTCATCTTAAGATATTTTTTTTAAAAGAAGAGGAAAATATGATGATACTGATCGTTCCTGATGCAAAGAATAGTGGATGAAAAAATCTGCCACAAAATTAATTTCCATGGTTTTGATTCCTCATGTTTGTTGTTCCATTTTGTTGGGGTTTTTTTTACATTGAAGAGTGAATACGAATACTAAAAAATATGTGCTGTCAGAGGTATGATATAGAATACCCACAGGAGCTGTTCTTAGAGAAAAACACCTGGAGAACTCAAGGCACTGGCTAGGCCTGTACAGCTGCTCTACAATCTATGATATATGGAGTGAACAGAAATAACTAAGTACCAGCACATGTCCTCTGGTCATAAAACTTTAATAATTGAGCCTTGTACTCACCAACATAAGTTTTCATGGCACTTTTACTGTTTGACTGGGAGGATACAAGTGACTGGTGGCTGCTCATACAGGACAAAGACGACTGCCTGCTCCAGGTGTCATCATCCGCTGGAAAAGGCAAGATGAGATATGATAAATTTTATGTCCTGAAGACGAAATTCTGCTCACAAAAGAAATTCTTTAATTATAGACTTCACTCACAAATATACCTACATTTCAGCTTGTAAATTAAAAAAAAAAAAGACAAAGAACTGACTAAAATCTCAACAAAAACAAACATACAAACACAACATAAATAAAAAAAAAAAATGAAACAAAAAAATTCTTAAAAAGCAGTTACAGTTTTTAATGCTCTTTATTTAAATTTTTTATTCAATTTTCCTTATTTTCATTCAGTACGTTTGACATATTACTTTCAATAATACTGAAATGAGGCAAGATCAATGAAAAATACTGTGGCTATATGAGCTAATTAGTGGATAAAGTTAAACTTCTCAATAACAATGCTATTGGATGGATAGGAGAATAGATGAATAACCGGCTGATAGGATGGATGAGAGGATGGATCGATGGTTAGATCTGTAGACGGATGGACAAACAAATGAATCTTGACTAGTTCCAAGAAGAAATGGAAGGAAAGATAGACAGACAGGGTGGCTAAAAAAAAACAAAACGAAAAACAATAGACAGACAGACAAACAGAATTATCATTCACCTGCACTTTTCTCTGACTCTTCCAGTTGCTCCACCTCCACGTCCAACAGTTCTTTGATTCTCTGTTTCACTTCCTCCTGCTTCTCATCCTGAAAGACGTAGTCGCAAACCTCCACGTCGCAGTGCGGGAGCTGACAGAAGAGCCTCACAGGAGGATCATACATCTCACTGCCCTGCTTCTCTTCTGTGACATCAAACTCTTCACACAACAGCTCACAACGAGCCAGTAAACTGCGGATTATGTCCATCCTGATGGCCTGTGGCAAGAAAAACATAAATAATCAAGGATATCAATTTGCTTTAACCAACAAGTCAGAAAATTCTATCAGTGTGATTGTCCGATTATGTAAGACATTAAATAATAAATTAATCAATTAAAAAAAATTAGGCCTTTCGCTAAGAGAGGTTTGCAAGTTTTCATAGGAACCTTGGAATGCATGCCCTAATCAGAACCATCAGCATAATCATTGAGCATAACTATTTTCTAGATGTAGATCTAGAATACGAACAGCTGACCTCTTGCATTAGTCTTTCTAAGACCACTGGCATGTTACGTGTTGTTATGGACACTTTTGTGTGTTGGATTTTCCACAACCATTTGACTGGCTGTTGTCAGGTGTAATGAACTATGCACTATAACTTTGAATCTGAGTCCTCAACTAGTTTGGCCCTCATCAATAGCATGCACAAAATTCCATTGTAATGAACTGTTATCCTGATAGAGGTGTATCGCACTAAAACTAATATAAAACCATGATCACCTAGTGGGCCCAGCCCCCAGCGGCAGCGCCGGGGGATAGGTTACCAGGCCCTAGCGGTGAGGGCTAAAGTCCGGGGGTCGCCACCTCCACCTAAGTCCGCAAACCTCCCGGTGCCCGGACAACAGAGAAATCGAAGGTAGCGGAAAACAAGGGCCCCAGCAGGTCTAGTTGGTATGCTGGACCTACCGCCACCTCGCACAGGGACCAAATTGATTGGCAGGAAAGTTCTTTTGATCAAAATCGGTTATCCTGGAACACGCATCGTCCCTATCGACCCACACCGAGGATTTGCTCGCACAAGACGAGCAATATATCCCCGAATGAGTGGCATGCGACCTAGAGCGCCCTCGGCCCCCCCCCCACTACCTCACACAACAAATACACAACGCTGCAAAGAGCAAGCGCTCGCAGCATTGGGGATTAGCGTCACAGTGGGCTGTGCAGACTGTTATCTGAAAACATTATAAAGATCTGTTTTTTGTGAGTTGCATGTTTTTGGCATTTTTTGACATTTTTTTTTGCCGCATTTTTTGGCTTTGAAAATGACATTTTTCTCGGATCATAGATTAAGAGAGGTTTATCGTACATGTAACTATTTTCAAGGGAATCCTCTCTGCTCATAATCATATACACAATACAATTACCTGTACATGTAATTACAGGCACAGACCAATACATGTACATGTAATATGTTACAAACAATAATAAAAAATAATCTCTCTTGTTTAAGAAATTGTCTGTGTGACCCTTAGTTCCAAGCCCATCTCCTCGTTTATTTTTGCCATCAATTTTTTTTCTTCTTCCCCATCCAGCCGCTTGGTAGCTCATGTGTATGTGGCATTGCCTTGCGCTGTTTCATTGATAAGCATCAATAATTTATAATAGAATCAGTGAATCAGTTCCAATTCTTCTATCTACAACTTATCACTAACTCGCTGTGCCCATCTACTGATATAAGTGATTCCTAACAGTTGTATGAAATACGAGACCAGTTCACTGCACAAGTCGGACTAGATATAGACAAGGTGTTGGTGAATACGTAAACACATCACAGAAGTACACACATACATGCGACAATCCCTCCCCCTGATTGCAACTAGACACAAGTCTCCATACTGCCCTTTCAGCGGAGCCACCGGGTTACAAATTACAATGTGATTTCATTAGTTTATTTTGCCCACCATTCCACTCCTCTCCTTACCCAGCATTCTGAGCATGTGAAACTGTGATACACAACCGGTACACGGCTTGCCTCTACTTCTAGTTTGAGCGAGCGGGTAGGGATGATTTCTTGTGCACAAAAAATGAAAAATAAGGCCTGCATCATTTAGCGAATTTGATAGACATGTCAATATAAGAATAAGAGAAGTCAAAAGGTGTGGATGTCGATGTAGAGTAATCTACGCACTAACAAATGAATAGGAAAAAATCTGTATTAAGTAATAATGTCGATGAAAGAGAAATGTCTTGATAAGTAATGTCAATATAAGTGGTGTGCACTGTATGTATGTTATTTAATTATCCATTTTTTATCAGTAGTGATAAAGAAGGAAAAAAATCAGGACCAGCTAAAAAAAAATTTTAGCCAAGACTTTATTTAAGCAAGTTTATTTTAAGCATACTGAACTGTATGAATGGTATATATATGTATTATGACTTCTTTCTCTCCTTGTGCATGGTACAATACTATTGTTTTCAAGAATGATGTGTGCTAGGGAAATAAATTAGTACAAGTATACTAATACTATACATATGGTAATTGGCATGGAATCTGATGGCTGATGTGACATGTGCACTGTGGTCTTTACAAAAAGAATCTTGAATCTTTTCCACCATCATTAAAGAATGGCAAATATGATTGTGGATAGACATTTCAGATCAGTCACAAAGCACACCTAAAAAAAAAAAAACAAGAATATGAAATTCCTATTATCTGACACGGTTTAATGATTTTATAATAATGAATCTGAATGCAGTGTAATATAAATACACACTTCTTTTCTTCAAACTATAATTTTGGAACAATTTTTTGACTCCTGATTCACACTCACAATGACACAAGTTCACTTTAAATACAAGAGTCTCTCTATCTTCCTTCTAACATCTAAATGTTTATGGTGCAATTCAACAAAATTCAAAGTTCAATAAAAATCAACAAAAACATGAACAACCTTCTTTCACCATTAATATTTAGTAATGGTACCAATAGATATACCAATATAATACCATAAAATAGACTGAACTGTGTTCATGTTTGTGACACTAGTTTAAATTTGCCGTGCAAATGAGTAGGTATAACACTTAAGAACTGTTTTTGCATCACAAATCCTTTTTGAATAGGTTGATAAAGAGGACTGTCAGGATAGGGGTTTAGTTCTTCTGTTGTAAGAACCACAATACCATCGTATGCTGCTTTCAAAGTCCAGTCTTGGGCATCCATGACCACATTCTCTCCAGGATAATACACAATGCCATACTGCTTGGCCAACACTGTGCCTTGATGAACAAATTCTCCATCTGTAACTTTCAAACCGCGATGTTTGCGTTTTGTCCTCCCAATTTTGTTTCGTACAACCCCACCCGCTTTCTTTGAGGCAGACCTAGCAGGCTGGGCTGTGAGAGCAGGCATAGTTTTGCTCATAAGATGGGATGAGAAAGATGGGATGGCCCCTGATGCTAGTTTCAGACAATTGGATAACACGCGGGAAGCCATGTTTGCATGAAGTATGAATCTCTGAAGCTAAAACAACCTGAAACATAAGGAGAAAAAAGAATAACTAAAATACATGCATGTACTTCAACATGTTCATTTCATCTACACTTTTAAGCCATGATCAAAAGTATCAAACCTCAACCATGAAAAAAGCATTTTATCACTAACCAAAATTAGATTTCTTGTACACTTGAGGAAGCACTAAGTTTCTATTTAAAAGCTAAGTTAGAAATTAAGAGCGTTCGCTGACATTGACATGATGAGGCGCTCTCCTCACAGAGTTTCGGGGCAAACAAGAATGTCCTTCCTCACAGTGGTACTGCATGACATGTATTCTTTTGGCAGGCTCTTATGCCATTGCCAGTGTTTTCAAAGTACAGTGGAAACCTGATATAACAGGATTGCTGGGACCAAGGGAAAAGTCCTGTTATAAGCGGATCCTGTTATACCC
>JBCAUA010009925.1:0-13192 GCA_038406235.1 Peronia verruculata | reverse complement strand
TGAAGAGGTGCACTTAGATTTAAAATGCTCTTCAATAATTTCTGGATCTATTCTGCATGGTGGTGACACAGGTAGGCGTCCTGAATTCTTTATAATTTTAATAGCTAGGCCCTGGTTGTGCTGCCATGTTTTTCTTAGTTCTTCTCTACTAACAGTGGGCTCTTTCTGCTCGCTGTCCTGAAAATTTCTTCGTCTGAAATATGGTTGTACCGCTGTTTTTATGTAGTTGATAGCAATGAATTGATGATAACTTTCCCGAGCATGGTCTTGGGTCGAAGGCCGAGAATTTCCATGCACAAATTTGAAAGGGAGAGGATACTTTGAAAATATTCGTCTGGCAAATTTTAAGAACTCTATACCGAATGGTTCACCGTCACGCCTTGTCTGTGTGTAAATACCACCACGATAGCAAATACATGAAAGTAGCGCTATAACTTGCCACCATTTGCTAGGGTAAGGATGAGCAAAACGAGGTTTTAAAATGATGGGTTTGGTACTGAGTAAACTTCTTAATGATTTCTCTCTTTTAACAAACTCCTCCCACCTGATATGATCATAGAATGGAGACCAAGTTGCCGGATCGTACAAAGTCTTGTCGTCGCCATATTGTCCTTTACTTTCCTTGTTGTTTTCCACACTGGTTAATACTTTCTTAATTCTTCCACTGCGCATGGCTTCTTTTTGTGCAAATCTTCAATCTGCCTATGAGGCCAATTCTTTCTTTACCTGCTTGAATCCGTCTTTCATTTGTGGCGTTGGTATTGTTGGCGCCATACTTGATCTAGTTTCTTTGTTGTTGTTAGTGCTAGTTGTTACTTCTTGTATTTCGCTGAGTACTGTCTCCGTGTTCCACATACACTTAACACATACAATGAAAACTTTCACATACATACTTACATACATACATACATACATACATACATACATACATACATACATACACACATACACACATATACACATTCACACACACACACACACACACACACACACACATACATACATACATACATACATACATAGTATGCTTGTTGATAGAAGGACGGGCTGCCGGGCAGATAGATAGATAGACAGATAGAGATACAGACGTGTAAATAGACAAGTTGTTTAACTAGTTATTGTTACTCTCTGGAAGAGGAGACCTCATTGTACAGTCCCGTACTTAGTTAGCCTGCAGCCAGCAATTAAGGGTGGCGATAGAATCAATCATTTGTAATAAGCTGACCGGATCACCATCTGTGCAGTGGGAAAAGGTTGTAATTACAGATCTATAGCATCGGTGACCCCAGACAATTGCAGTGGGCGGGACTAGTAGATGCACGAAAGCTTTGAGAGAGAGAGAGATTAATCTTGTGATTTAGAGTCATTGCATCAATGTGTATCAATGGACCATTCCTAATGCCTGCATTACTTTCTAGTGTTAGAGGACCGTTGTGGTTATTATACCAGGTTTTCCTTCCGGTTTTTCAAAATGTCTCACCTGACCTTGAAATGTTGCTCATCATCAGAGTACTGTTTCTTGGTAATCACATTTTGCAGTTCTCATTAGCCATCATTGGCCCTTGATCGCAAGTGAGTGTCACAAAAGTATAATGATTTGGCTTGAAACATAATGTTAAAGAATGTTTTCGCATGCTTTTGGTCACCTAAACCTGTACTGTGTCCTGGGAGAGAGGTCCGGAGTGGCGCGGAGGGGAGGGGGGGGGGAGTGTCCATGTTAGCTGTCTCTACCCCTGTCTGCTGATATTCTGCCAACCTCCTTTTCTTTACCTCAATCTGCGATTTGTTTATTTTGGTGGTTCCTTGAAGCAAAATCTTAGCCAGTGTCTCTGATCTTAGGAAGTGACCCTACCGATTTAGCTTACGTTCTCTGACAACGTTTTAAGAGGTCTTCAGATTCTCCACCGTTGTCTTTCACTTGTAACTCTCTGTTAAACTTTAGTCTGGTCCATATTATGGAAGATATCTTAGCACTAGGACAGCGTCTCATTAAAAGTGTGGACTATAATAACGATTCGTTCCGACCAAGTGAAGGGCTGGAGATCGCCATCTTTCATTAGTACGGAACACAAACACTCCAAACTGCTCATTGTCATTGCCTTATAAAATTTAAAAAAAAAAAAATAGACAATTGTTCTCGGATTACGGGGTGGAGCGGCAACACACATGGTAAATGTTCTATTAGCACGGGATACAAACAGTGTGTGAGGGATTTCCAGGCTTATGCTTACTGGAATATACGTTATTGCATGTACTTTCTACAGTAATAAACTGGGAGCTTGCCTCGGCATAGAGTATTGCCTGAAGCCGTGCCCACAGCGCAACTGTGTTTGTGTCTTTGTGTCTAACACTCGCACTGCAGCGGCATATAGTCATGTTGCGAGCTTACAAGGCGCAAAATAGCACAGGCGGGTCTAACAGAAAACGCCAGTTAACACGCAAGCTGGGCACGTAGTCAAACCAGACGCACTGCAGCTCGCGGCAATGAAATTATGAGTTTGGTCTATAACATTATGCAGTTGCAGTGCGAGATTTGCAGTGTGGCTCCGGCCTAAGTTACAAGCCAGCCTAGTGTGGTCAGCCTAGTGAATGTGTTCTTAACCAACGTCGTATGTTTGTAACACGCCGGTATTTGTTTCAATTTCAGTTGCATTAAACAGTTCATGAAGGCTATAATGTGTGTGGGGGGGGGGGGAGGGGGAGGGGTTAAAAGTGCTCATCTGTGTGTGGGGGTGAGGGTGGCGGGGGGATGGGGTGAAGGATGTACTTGTGTCTGTAAGTGTGGGTATGCTCGTACTTGTTTGTGTGTGGGAGATAGACAGAAAGAAAGAGAGAGAGAGAGAGAGTTCGACAGATTAAACCTCAAAGAAAGAGAATCAGAAGGAAGAGAAAAAATTCATTCGAGCTCCCCTCCCCCGCCCTTTCTGTTTCCCTCACACACACACACACACACACACACACACACACACACACACATGTCGATCCAAGACATAAAAGAAGATAAACACAATCTGGAGACTGGACACACTGACTGTGGGGGTGAAGGTCATCAGGCTGCAATGAAGTTTGTGTCTTCACCTTTGGACAAAACATTTCCTGACACCTTCTGGTTCAGACAAAAAAAGAAAGAAAAAAACTATTTGGCTTTGCAGTCTCTACGAAATTGCAACACACAGGGAACAAAATGAAATGGTTTGAGAATTAAATAACACAGAAGATTGGTTTTTTTAAGGTGTTAAAAGGTGTGGAGCAGACCTAAAAGATCTTTATTCAAAGCAGATTAAAATGAACATCGCATTTTTTCTACGGCCATGGCTGTTGTTTGATGTTGAGAAAACGAATGTCAAGTTTCTCCTCCGTAAGATAATCGTGATTTCAAACAGACCATGTATAGAATTTGATCTGAAAGGAAGGAAAGCGAGGACCACAGTGGAATGAAAGAAACAAAAATCACGTCCTCTATATCCGGAAAGTCTTGTTAACAGGACTTCCAATTAGGGCGACCACCAAAGACGTGGTGTTCAGATCGCAAGGAGTTTCCTGTCTCGTTGCTGCCTCGGCTTGTAGCTGGTTGGCACTGGGGAATTCTGCTACTTCTGATGTGTCAACTTCGAATTTGCTTTTTGTCTTCTACACGTGAAGATCATGGAAATTTTGTACAAACCATACAACTGAGTGCAAGAAAGTCACAATATATGTATGTATGTATGGGCAAGGCAGGGGGAATAACTCATGGGTAATATTCACTGAGGTGAAAGAGAAATATAGTGAAACATATTGTTACAATTACACATTATTCGTGCTTCCATGAAAACATACACATATTGAATTCATAAAAATATACACATCCAATGTACATACATACACACATATAAACAAAAACACACACATACATACACACATACACACATACACACATATATACATGCATACATACATACCTACCTACATACACACATACATACATACATACATACATACATACATACATACATACATACATACATACATACATACGTACATAAAACATACATACATACACACACACACATACATACATACCTACGTACATACACACGTGCATTAATACATACATTTATACCTACAGACATACAGACATACATATAAACGTAGATACATACATACATACATACATACATACATACATACATACATACATACATACATACATAGACATTCATACAGACATACAGACATACAGACAAACATACAGACATACAGACATACATTCAGAACTAGCGTACTTTTTGAGCACATCTGCGTGTAGCCTACCTTGTGCGAACACTACTCTCTGGCCATGCTACAGAGCTGAATCTTTTGTGTGACATGCCCACGTTGGTATACATATTCGATATGCTTAACAGGAATTCAAAAGTAACCAATGGTTCTTCCTAGAGGTCATCAAAGTTTCTTATATGTCTGCACAGTGCGAGGACGTTAAGCGCCTCCCACTTTTGTTACACTTATTATAGACTATAGTTATGGGTACAGTGTGTGAAACAGTTTTGCGGTACAACGCCTTATTTGGTGGTCCCCACAAAGTCTGATATGTATCAACGATGATGTAAAGAGTATTATTCCGTTATTATGACTGAGTGTCACCCTCGTGGTTGAGAAACATGTACTATGTACTAACAAATATGCACTATGCCTGGCATGATATAGCTCTGAAACTACACTTTTTTTTTTTTTTTTTTGAAAAGGCCAAGTACTAGGCGTCCCTATAACCAGGCCGAACACCCGCGGTGGGCATTGAAGGCTTGACTGTTTACATCACCAGATTTAAAACACCGTTTACAAAAATCCGTATAAAGAGGTCAAATTGTTGACCTTAACAAAATTGTGTTCATGCAAATGATATCTTGGTAATTGATAAAATGATAATTTAAACAGATCAATTATATGAAAACATTTATCGCATCAAAATATGATTATACATTTATAACAATAGCCAAATAAAGAAAAGGCTGCCAAATCTATGAGCACCATGCATGCAGAGTTCACCAAGAGTTATACGATCTGAGTTTCGTTCACCGAAGTTTCGTCGTTTCAGAATGAAAGTGTCCAGACTATGTTATAAAGTTGTTACAGCTAAAATAGTTTAATTCCAGGGCCACGATTTGTTGCCAGCCTTCAAATGAATCCGGTTACCTGGCCTGTTTATAGGGACGCCTAGGCCAGGTTGATCCGCCTGAGGATCCGCCTTGACACGGAGGTTAGGCAGATTCCCATTTAGTTTTTACATGTTATTATACCACTTACGATTATGATTAGGCCTACAGGCTGGATGTGCCAGTGAGCACACAGCTGTGTCCTATGTATAAAGATTTGAATATTGGTGTACATGTGGTTTTATATCACAAGGTGGCGTATGCATGTTTAATCCTGGGCGTCGAACATACAAAAAGTATTTAAAATGTTTATTTATTGTTTTATGCATAACTGCATAGATCTACTTTGTGCGACTCGTCAGTGAAGGTGCATATATTTCATTACATTTTGTGCCTTACTGGAAAAAAAAAACTGCATTAAAGCTCTTACTTTACAACTTCTTGGAAGAGCTGGACTAATTTTCACATTTCGCAGTTTTCGAATCTTTTGGTGCAATTGTGTTGGAGCTTTTATTTTGTAACTTGTCGAAAAGGCTGCTTCAATTCTCACATTTCGCAGATTGTCCGAAAACTGAAGTTTAAAATGTTTGTGAAACTGCTATATTTTTGTAATAAACTATAGCTTGATGTCTTAGAATCTGCAATAATTAAAGTAAAGCCCATATTTTGCAGCTTATCACAAAACTGCATTTTTGTTCTCGTATTGCAACTTGTCGTAAAAGCTGAATCAAAGGCATACATATTGCAATAGTTTCTCAGAGAACTTCTGAAACTTATTTTGCAATTTATCCGAAGAATTATTTTTTTTTGCTCAGAATTCTCATTACCGGTATGTTGAACAATATATGCCAGATCTTAAAAAAAAAAAGGGCACCTGGATAGCCAGAACATTGCATTAGAGAGTTTTGATTACTTGAGGATAATTGTTGTTAGTGTAAGTAAATCTATATGTAGATTTATAACTTTAATCTAGAATATTTAATAGGCTAACATTATGAAATTCATGAACCAAAAAAAAAAAAAAAACAACAACAACAAACAAACAAACAAACAAACAAAGAAAAAAAAGAAAGAAAGAAAAGGACCATTCGTAAAGTAGATCTAGATCTCAGGAGTAGAATTGCTCTTCATTGGCATCCCTTTTTTTTAAATATTTTTATTGGGCCATTCCATAACATAGAGAGAGGAGTAAGAGAAGAAGGAAAATCCATTTTTTCCAAATACAGCAACCGGATTAATGGTAGCGTATACAAATTGAAGTCAAAATAAGTCAAAACACATGGTGGGAGAAAAAAAATGAGATTTACTGAGAATGTGAAACCCCAATAAGAAAGTCCACGCTGCTGTTGTTTTTCGCTATGATCAGCTAGATCTAGGTCAATCAACACTAGATCTGCAGTGCCGATAGGTCTATCTTGAAAGGGAACGATCGACTGTAGGGCCTGAGGATTCCAAATTTAATATTTAGATATCCAGCCTCCTAGAATTTGATTTGATTAGTACTATTTTAGCGGGCTAGGCGTGAGCACTAAACTCAAAATCATGCCCCAACTACATGTAGCCCTGTCGATATCCGGGGCTCACAGAGCTCATGAAAAAAAAACAATAGAAATTTCACACTCAATAAAGAGGCGCCAAGTGAATCCCGCATTCCGGTTCCAGAATGAATCTACTAGAACTTTAAAAAATATTTGCTGATGTTCCTTGTTCGATGTGAAGAGAATGTAGTTTGGCGTAAAAACGATCAAATGCATGTGTTGGTGAAAGGAACTCAGCGTGTCATCAAAACACGACTGGATGTATGTATGTGTAGGTATATGGAACTCAGCGTGTCGTCAAAGTTCAGGGCAGTTTTACTTAGTGAGGTAGACTGCTGTATTCTCTTACTGGCTCAAACCAGTCTTTAATCGTTTTTGTGGCCGGTCACAACTTTTCATGACTAAACTGTTGTGTGTAAGTAGTGAGTCAAGGTTCGTATTGCTCCATTGTTCACAACTCTCTTAAACACAGGCTTTAGTCTGTCAAAAGACAGATTTGTCTGGGTGCAGTATAGGCCTTATAGTCAGCTAATTGTAACTGTCTGTACTGGGCCCATGCGATCTTGTGTTTGGCGAAAGATCGGGGTTATTCTGATCTGACCTTGTGTATGTGAAAGATACTCAATTGGCTGTAACTCTGTGCTCATACGAAAGATCGAGAGGGATCTGATCTAGCCCGGTGTGTATGTTTATTATGTCATGTGCACGGGATGGTTACTTTGACAGACTTCGGGAAGAAAATGTTCTAGACGGGCTGATGTCTGTATAAATAGTAGGCCCAGCTAGTGTAAAAGACAGAGAGGTGAGAATTGGAGCAAAAAGTAATGTAGCGTAGTGTAGTGTAGACAGCTGCACTGAAGTGTACACTATTTCATACACCTGTAATAAATTCTCCATTAATTAGGTATTTTCAGCAAAATCACATGATCTAGGAAACATCGCTCACATGTGGCTTTGTAAATATGATGTGACAAGTCTGAGAGCTCATCATTCGTCCAGATTTGTCTGTCGTGCGCAGAGCAAGTAAACAAAGGCACATGTGAGCGATGCTCACTAGGTCATGTGATTTTGAAAAAAATACCTAATTCGACATCGGAGATTTCTGTTTCTTATTTCACTGCTCCTGTGTGTGTCGTCCGTTTTCACCGCCTGATTGCCACACAACGTCACAGCTATATCTATTCAACATTATTAACAGTTTGTGACAAAGGGATATAACTCAATTTTTTTTAAATGTCTCTTGTCGCAGTTTGCTCTGAAACCCTTCATTTGCACTATGCACATTTCCAAAGCTCATTCTAACTTCAGATTTTTAGATCTGACCATGGTAATTTTTAATGAGAATAAATACAATAGGTATGTTATATATCAAACCAGTTTTGTCCAGTTGTGGAGCGTGGCTTTCATTCTGAATACCATTATCATTAATTTAAACAGCAGGTGAGACAGCAAAATTATCTACGTGAGTCCTATCAGCGATGTCGTTATCACTCTATGTTTTTGTTTGTTTGTTGGTGTTGGGATTTAACGACACATCAACACGATTACGGCTGTATTGTGTCAAACACGGCAAGATACATTTACACGTCAAGAAGGGAGGACAGAAAGCAGGAGAGAAGACAGGAGCAAGGAGAGAGAGAGAGAACAGATGTCACCCCTGGATCAACGAGGGTGACATTCCATGGGGAACAACCCACCAATGACGGGCTTACACCACCTGGAGGTGAGAGCAGAGAACCTACATGTAAACCCCAGGCCTCCGCTGAGGACACTCTTTGAGTGACAGGACCATCGAGTGATTGAGCCAAGCAGTAATACAACTCACCGGCAGTGAAAAGTTGACACGACAGACTCCGTGTTACACTGACTCTCATCTGTTCCATCCCGGCAATCCGACCAGCCGTTACAGCGTAACGTGATGTCCACACGCTCACCGCTATCACAACGGAAAGTGGCTTTCTTGTCTTCCCATCTAAAGAAGAAGATGGGGAAAGGAGGAAAACAGGCAGACACAGTAGAAAGAAAGAAAGAAAGTAGATAAATGAAGAGGTAAACAGGAACAAAAACAGAGAATGATTGAAAGAACGAAGGTCAAACACTAAGGAAGGCTGATAGGTAAACAGCACGTGCATTACAGCAAACAAGATGTTATCAACTGCAAGACGTCAGGACATTATGTGCCTGCATTCTTATTTCATGCCTCTAATCTAATCATTGTCTTCATGACAACATCATCATTGCTTTTTTTTTTTTTTTCTTCTTTTTTTAAGAACACTAGGATTGTCAAACGATATTTGAAGATTTAACGAAAAAGTCGCAAAATGAAACATATATATATAAATGGATAAATATACAAATAAATGCAAATACAAAAAGATCGTCATCCTCAATATAAGAAGTGAATAAATAAATCAAGAAGAGAAAAATATAGTTCTAAAAAATAGGAAAATAGGCTGGCTTCCAGATTTTTTTAACCTTGTTGGATTTTCTTTGGGGTATAGAAAAATAGTCATCATCATCATTTTATAAAAAAGAAAAAGACTGTCCAACCGGCAACTGGTTAAACAATATTGAACAATTTTGAAAAAAAGCAAATACACTTACAATTAACTCGTTCTTGATGTTCAAGAGAAAGTAAGCCAAATTCTTAGACAAAATTGGTCCTTCTTCAGGGCAAGAAAGTAAACATATCATCATCTTCATCATTTCTATGAAAACTCTCTGAAAGTATAAGACCATTGTCTACGGAACCAATGAAAACACCAAAAAGAATCACGCTTAATAACAGTAGGAGGCCTTCGGGTTTTGTACAAACTGAATCAATTGGTATCACTTTCCAAATTTTCTTCGTCAGGGCAAATAAAAACAAAATTACAACATCATCATTATCATTATCTTATTTAATGTCTTGAAATCTAAGACGATTGTCTACTGTTCACCCACCTTACGTCTGGCCAGTCAATCAGTGGGGGCGGAGCTTCGGGATTGGCTGGCGCTTCACAGATGACATGGTGAGGCCACTTCACATTGCACGGGATTGACTGCACCTGGTTCAGCAGCATCCGTGCGTTCCAATAAAAACAGTCAGTTAATCTGTTTGCTCGGGTACTGGAGAGAGATTCCCGTTGTCAAGATGAGATACTTAAGAAGTTCTCAGCACAGAATAGATACATATAGAAGGTGCAAGCGGTGCTTCGGGTGAAGCCGGGACCGCCATTTTGGAATACCTGTCGAGTTTGTAAACAATAATCTATTCTGTGCTAAATATCCATCACAACACTGACGGTGACTAACAATAGCCCAGTGGAGTCAAAAAGCGTCCTTTCAACAGAAGCGGGACAGGGATTCTAATATGCGGACTTCGCTTCGTGGAACGGAAATAGTGACATAAACTCTAAGCCTGTGTGTTTCTATTCTGTGGTTCTCAATAGCTCGTACTATCAACAAGTCAAAGAAACTAAATAACTCATGATTAGTTACAAAGTTCTGCTGTCAATCAAAACAAGAACAGAAAGACAACGGCTAGCGGAGGTAGCGGTTTGTTCAAGATAAAAGAGAACAGTTACTTGCAAGTAAAAGCTGAACGTTTAAGACAATGAATAAAAAATTAGGAGATGCCGTGACGCCAATGATAAGACAAACAGGAATTTTACTCAAACACAAACATTATTGCGCAGGACAGCAACATGTGATGCTTACTAGTGGATCGGTGTTAATGTCTAAATATTTTAATTATGTGTGCTCGTGTCTGGTTTGAATGGTAACTTTGATGAGAGTAAAATTCCACCGTATATATAAAGATCTTATTGTCCGACCTGTCTTTTTCTGTGATATACAGTATTAAATAATACACACTGACATTTAATTGACAATTTTCGTAAAAAGGTTTTCACCCATTTGAGAGTCATCCTTTTCTTGACTCTGAAATTTGTTTTTCGAAATGTCCAATCAGATGCTATTTATTATGGGTATCAGAAATCAAAATACATTCCTAATATACAATAAGCATATCTGAAATTTATGCTTCAGAGAATTAGACTTCACTCTGAATTTTCACACATTTTTAAATATAGATTATTAATCATAAAACAATCAAACATATTTAGATCCGATAGAATAGTTTAACTAAACGAATGAGCTAAGCCAGATGAGAAACGGACCTGTCCTATTCTAAGAAGATGAAACAAGTGACAGGTTAAAGAGAAAAGTGCCTGAACAGAGCATTTTATGTACAAAAAAAAAAAAAAAAACGAAGCAAATAAACAAAGAAAGAAATAATAAAACAAAGTCAGTGGCACTTTAAAGCTCCAGCTTACTAGTTGTCGTTCAGATGATCAAATGCTGTGGATCCATCTGCCCACTGCCACAATTTCCTGTATAGCTGTCCAGATCTGGATTTCATGCGTCCCAGGCCAAGGTAAACATTCAAATGTTGAACGTCTGAAGCTGTGAAATAAAATCATTTTAACAGTATTTTTCCGAACATTCTCTTGCTGAATCGTAGGACGCCGAAAATTTGCATTTGACAATAAAACTCAGCAGTAAAGTGCTTCCGCAAGCGAAACCTCTCTTCATTTCTTGTTCATTCGAATAGTATTTCAATTATGCTGCCAGTCTATTGTTTAAATATTCAGACTTAACTGGTATGCAGCGGAATTGAGTAATCTAAAGACTGCATTTACGAGTAATCAAACGCACCACAAATGACAAAACATTATTACAATTCTAGAGGTGATGCATCACTTCTCAGCAAATTCTCAGAGTTTACCTTAGCAAAAGAGGAAGATTGATTCATTTTATTTTGTTATTCCAAACGCCTTGAAGAGGCACAATGAGTCCCACCATTTTAGTCAATGGTGAAGTGCGCCTCATGAAGCAGATGCAACATTGGTTGTTCAAGATATTTAGCAATACAAAATGTGTATGTGTACATACATACTGTTTTGACTCAATCATCGTCAAGCAAGAGCCCGATTCTGTCAGGCTGTATTCAATTTTGGAACCTTTTGGCGTGGATCGAGAAGACGGACGATGTCTGGATAAGGCTCCCGTTTGCCCGTTCATGAATGGCAAGTTCCTGGCCCAGGATGTCATCTGCAAAATTCATTTTCGGCTGGCAACATATTTGTTCTACTGTGACTAGAACGGGATCAGTGGCCAGAAAATCAGAGGAGGCAAGGCGAATTAAATATGAGTCACTATGGAACCACTTCCATTTCGTTATCGTGATTGTTATGGATCCTGCGTCCATGAGTTTGTTGCGTAAGGTCAGCAACAGAATTTTAGCCCTGACGCATGACAAGCGTTGTTTCAAAGATTCCCACTGGCGATCGTACGAAACACCGCCTTCACAGTCATTACATCCTCGAGGCGTCGTTGCTGTAGCTGGAAATTACCTTCCACTGAATACAATTTCGTGTTAATAAAAGAAATGGCGCCCTAGAACCGAGAACAAAGTCACCAAACCACAGAATTAACTCCACTATAAAGAACACCTTGCAAAAGACTATTGCAGGTCGTTTCACATTAAGTTCAACATTGTCTTGAAAACTAGGTTATTATATAAAAATATATAATATTTTTTTTTAAACCAGTATGCTTTTAATTGTACAGGTTTGATGGTCACTATTTTCCCTTATAAGTTTTCATGTTTATTTTTATTTTATTTCATTTTGTAAATATGACACATGCCACTGTGGGTCATGATCACAATCTCCATACAGCGGGCATAATTATTATCCTTCACCAAATTTTCTTCGGCTATCATTAAATTATTCTCAAACAGCTTAGTAGAGGACGTGTCATTGTGTATTCGACGGCCAATCAACAGAAGCGAGGTGAACATTAGCTAATATTATTCTATCTCCAGGAACGCTGTTGCTATTCACGGTGTTCCTAGATTCAAGTGTTAAATATAGTACAGCACAACCTGAATACAACCGGCGATGTGAAAAACGCCTGACACTATAGAAAAAAATATAAATCAAACCATCAATTTCAAATTTTATGCTCCTAAGAATGCCAGTCATTTCCTGGCATTTCCAGAGAGATTTTGTTACTTTCAAATGTGCTCTACCTTATGTGACATCAGATTTGGAGAGTAAAATAGCATTAATAAGATAAGTGAATTAACTGGATGTTTATGAATACCGTTTGTTGGATTTTGCTGGAAAACAGAATAATTGAATTTTCGATATTTTGAGACCGGGGTTTTTCTTTTCTAAATGAAATAACATTGGCAAAATAAATACATCAGTAATCAATTGAAAAGCGGTAACAAAGGTAACATGGAGACGAAGACTAAGTATAAGTCTTATATGAGTTGATCACCCAAGAAAATACATCAAACCAAGACCGGCGTCGTGGCTTAGCGGTTGCGGCCGTCATACTCGGGTTCTAAAGTTCTGGGTTCGAACTCTGACAGGTGAATACATTACGTCCTTGGGAAGGCAATTTACACACATTTCCTGACTCCACCCAGGTTTGAATGGGTACCCGACTATAGACAGTGATTGATATTGT
>JBCAUA010009914.1:0-13192 GCA_038406235.1 Peronia verruculata | reverse complement strand
CGGTTCCTTCCTTTCTCTTTCTTCCTTTGTATTTCTTTCTCATACAGTCTTCTTCAACTCCAACAGACCCCCAACCCCCCCCTCCCCCCCCCCCAAAAAAACCCCTCCTGTTTTCTATCTCCTGGCGTTTCTTTTACTCACATCTCCTTTAGACATCGAGTTTTCTCTTAACTCTCCATCCTTTCCCCCACTACCTCCCTTCACCCACCCCCTCACTCCATGTCTTAACCACGACCATAGACTATCCTGGCTCGGTGACGTGACAGCTCTTAGCCAGACAAGCCAAGACATCTTGTCGTACATGTGAATGTACATGTACACGTCTGAGGACATCGTGTCTATAAATGTGTCAGATCTTGCAGTACATCAGCTGACACTGCACATATCAGCTCATCCATAATGTCTACTTTCTGACATACTTACTACCCCCTGTCTCCCCCTCTCCTTTTTATGACACCCCTCCCCCCCCCCCCACTTCCCCGTGCACACACACACTCATAATCCCACCCACTTTCCCCATTAAATCAGAGTCGCCATTTCTGCATACGTCTTAGACACGTAACTAAGGACGCATGACGTAAGACACAGAACATAATAATTATATAACGTCCGCACTTAGTACTGGTTCTTAAGGGTGGGGTGGGGGGGGGGGTGAGGAGGGGGCTGGGAAGATCGAAACCTGCATTTTTTTCCAGTGACTCAACAGTCCCCTGGCTTCTTCTGGTTAGGGAAGCCCGACATCTAACCTTCTCAGTTAAGGACGAATATATTTCGGAGGTCCCATGCGTACCTTACGCAAGTTAATGAACCCGTGGCAGTTCAAAATCGATGGAAGAGTAGGCAGAGGGCGCTGTCCGGGCAAAATTTCCAAATCCCAAATGTCTACCCACAAAAGTATCACTTAAAGCCGAGATAATCCTACTTTCCTAGGACTAAAAGGCTTAAAAGCCCTAACAGTTTCGCTATGATTTGTTCGTCGACTCATTTCACCTTACATACCCGCTTTTTCTCTTCTATTCCTCCCGCCCTCTGCACTCCTTCTTTCCTACCCTCCTTTTCTATATTCCTCCTTTTCTTCTTGTCGTCTCTTTCCCTTTTTTTTTTTTTTTCGGTCCTTGCCCTGATTTTCCCCCGCCTTTTCTTTTCTTTTTTTTTTCTCCACTTTTTATTTCCTTCTTCCTTCCCTCTTTCACCTCTCTTCTATCTCACCTTTTTTCTTTTTTTCTTTTTCTCACACCTTCTTTTATCCTACTTTTCCTTTTTTCTTCTCCCTTCCTTCCTTTTTTTTTTTTTTTAATTTCTTCCGTCTTCTTCTTCCTTCTGGCCTGATTCCTCGCTTTCCTCTCTCCCTTATTTCATTGCCTCTCTTCACATTGTCTTCCTTTCCTAGCTACCTTCTCTCCATTTCTCTCCTTTCTCATGCGTTCTCTCATCCTTCCTTCTCTCCCCTCCACTCTCCGTCCTTCCTTTCTGTCCTTCCTTTCATCCTTTTCTCTGCCCCCTCCTTTTCTTATCCTCCCTCTATTTTATTTCTTTCCTCTGTGAAAAGTTTCCGAAACAAAATAACAATAAATAAGCGAGCAAAACATGATTACATGATTATATATATTATATATATATAATATATGTAAAGATTGTCAAGGATGCTAAAACCATTCTTGGTTTTCCCACTAAGTTTTCATCCTCTGATCCTCCGGTCTTCCAATCAAGTTCCTGAGAAATGCTTTAGTCGTGGACCTTTGATTCATATCAAGTGTGTGTATGCGAGACGTCTTTAATTATGATGGTGCAGTGTATAGGCTTACTCAAAAACAATACCATCAGCGATAAAGACAACTACAATATACGACCAAAAAAAAAGTACCATCCCTTGACCTCCAAGATTGGAAATTGGCTTGCCCATTAATTTTAGACCGCCAGGCGCGCAGTGCAGCGCCATTGTACTTCCCCCGATATACATCACGTACCCGTTTTACAGATAGGTGGCCTGAGGAAAATTGTGCGTTGAATATCTTTACAACATGCATCCGTTGCGATTCGAACCACCGACCTCTGCTTCCAAAGGCCGTAGCACAAATCACCGAGCCAACACGCCACACTAAAGCACTAGAAAGAAAAAGCACTACATGAATAACAACAATAGAAATTCTGAGATGTTTCCGAAACAGACAATAAATACACAGACAAGGCATGCGTGCTTTAAAAAAAAAAAAACAACTATAAATAAGAGTATTAATCTAAAGATATTAGGACTCTGAACCTGTTTAAGTTTTTTTTTTTTTTTTCATTAAAGTTATCATCCTCTTACCTCCCCGCGCATTTTCTGAGAGAACTACTTTAGTAACAGGCATTGGGCGGTGCCTGAATATGTTTGAAGTATCATTAATCGTGGTGATAATATAGTCACTGGTATACCAGCTAACGTCACCCTCAAAGAGGTTATTTACAGTTTCACCAACCTGTTTGTTCATACCACTATCTACCACTTCCCCAGCATCTCTGGCACCACTAAATGTTTCTCTAAGCCTACGTGAAATATTTCATTCTGTCTGGAGCTAAGGAGGACAACTTCAAAACAGAAGACTTACCATTTGAAAAAGGCGACAAATGTTTCCCATTTATTTCTTTATCTATTTATTTAGTTATTTATCTAGTCATTTAAGTGTTGTTGTTGTTTTTTTTTTTAATTTTCTTTTTCTGTCTTGTTTCTATATTCATCCGTCTTTATTAATTGTATGTGTCTATTTATTTGTTTTTCTATGTATATTTATTTATGTTTTATTATATATATTTACATTTACTAGCTATTTACCTGGTCATTTGTTTTATCAATTTATTTATTTATCTATTTATCTATTTTTTTTCATTCACAGCTCTAAAATCTAATTAATTACTTTGATCGACGAATATTCTGCTGCCTAAAAGGACTCAACTTTATCTTCAATGTTCCATTAAGAGTTTCTGACGTTGTCATTTCTTAGCGTCTTATTTTCCAGATAAAATTTTTCTTGATGGATTCGCCATATTGTCTGAGTAGAAACAGAATAGTTTCATATTAAGTGGTATATATAATTATACATCGCTTATTCCCCTATAGGATAGTCTCTCACTAATTTTCATTCTGCATTATTGGGTATTATTTTCCCGAAACGAGAATAGTTTTGGTTATTAGCTCTTTGAATCGTACTTTTAACCGCTGAAGATTATGTTTTTCATTATATCTCTCTAAAGTGAAGGTGGTTTATCTCTAAACTTATTAAGAAGATAATTCTCTAAACTTATTAAGAAGATAATGTTTGTAGGTCTCGGAAATATCATTAATGAGACTATGAATCCCTACATATAATCTTAACGTCGGCAACTGGTCTTTATGAAAGGAATTATAAGATATTGAGAGATATCACAAAAAGCAAGGGTTAACCATTGGTATTTTCGATAACTCTAATGGGGAAAAAATGGAAAAGAAAGGGAACGAGTATAAAGCAAACTGAATGACTAATACTGTTAATATTTAAAATTTTATTCTGGCTAATAAGAAAAATATACGGATAGAAAGATCTGTTTTATTCCACAATTTAAAAAAAAAAAAAAAAATTACAAAATCAGCTCCCGCCTACACGATTGTCAAGATTTTTAAATGTAAAGAATTTTCTTTGTTCTTTCTTTGTTTATTTATTTATTTATATTTTTTTTTTTTCGTTATTACTTTGACGTTAAATTTGGCTCTGAAAGGGCCAAATTGGGCGCCCCTGTGTCTATCTATATGAGGCAGACATGGAGCTGGTCGCTGTATAAAGGCATAAAGACGTGGAAGATGAACAGCGATCTAGATAAGTTGAGATTAGGGTGAGACAGAAACATATTTCAAAGAAAACTCGGATTTTAAACCTACTAGTTGTCAAGGAGCTGTTCAGGTCAAAGACTGGTTTAACATATTTTGCACTGGTATTCTTTTCCAAAGAGAAGACAAGGAAATGATATAGTATATAGTTATGTCGTATTAATCAAAAACATTGTCAGTTCTCAAACATGAATGTTAATGCCATCACAAAAACTGGTCACTTTAGACGTTTCTGTTGATACCTCAGGGTTAAAACCTTAAAACTCGTTCAAGAGACGTGAAATTGGTTTATTCTTTCGTTGCAGAGTATGGGTTCTCAACCATTGGGTCGCGACCCGGCCCTTTGCTTGGGTCTAGGCATGGGAGTCGAGTACCCTCGCTAAAAGGGACTTAATATAAGATTAAACTCAGTCTCTTACATTTTTCATGCATGCTTTTAGATATTTTGTTTTTGTTTGAGTAGGGGAAAAAAAAAAAAACGTCTTATAGCGGTTCAATGTCATTACATTGAGGTGTCTGTATGCATGCATGCCTATGAGGGTCTGATCTGTGTGAATATAATGTGTGTGTGTGGTTGCAAATTCGGTCACAGAAAATGAAATATATATCAAGCTGCTGATAGAACGGGGTTTCAAACTTTTGGTGAGGATTCGTGAGTGAAAAAAAATAATAATAAAGTTGGGAACCACTGTCCTATAGCGATGGATAATGATTATATAAAATAATATGGAACTAAATTTGCTATACCTATAGGGTTCTCAGATTGATATTTGGTGGTTGGCGGGGTGGGGTGGGGGGGTGGAGGGGAAGGAGGGAGCCATATCTGAGGAAAATATCGTGACTTTATGTAGATAAGAGGCCACAAGTAATTTTATATCGCTCATAAAGCAATTGTGAGCCATGGGTACCGGGTGTAGTAAAACTGAAATTGGGTTCATCCCGCATTATACGCTTTGTCTGTGTGTGTGTGATTTTTATATCTTGAAGTTTTGAAATACTCGGATAAGGATAAACTCAATAAGGATATTAAGAAATTTTGCAATGTGACGATTAAGCTTTTGTGCGGAAACCCATCCTCTTGTAAGGAAACATACGGCTAAACTGTTTGCGATTACGAGGAACAGTGCAAGTTGATATGGGGGTAATCTTTCTCAGTGGCGGGTGCCCTAGTTAGAAACTGACACCCTATTCAGCGTATAACGTATCGTTGGGGTTATAACCGAGTAATTCACCTTCCGAACATCAAAGCAGTTTTGTTTTCATTCACAGCCTTACAGTGTAGCCTTTCTTCTCTTTCTCTCGGGTATTTCCAGTCAGATTTATTGCAGTAGTAATTCTGGCTCCGGGGTCTTGATGTGCGGATCCCCGGGTGCTGGCAAGCATCTTTTATGGCCAGATATATTTTGTCGACGGCAGCAGCAGCACCAGCAGCAGCAGCAGCTACAGCAGGTTTTACGTAAGCGCTAATGGAATTTGCAGGCCAGACACTACAGCCAAATTCCATCGTTGTAAAACAGGAAATAGCTTTGGAATAACAACCACTAATAAAAACCATCACAATATTAATAACACTAACCACATCAAGAATAGCAGAAACAACATCCATAAATGTGTGTAGTGTGAGGCTAGGAGAAAGCCAGCCCCTTGGTGAAAAAAAAAAAAAAAATTGTCAAGTTTGTGTGAAGTGCATACCACTATATTTGATGTCTACTTACATTACGATCTTGTTACGCCTTTGAGCCCTTTGAGGGTAGTTATTCTTGCTATATAGCTTATTTCAGTTGAACTGATCACTCATATGAATTTTTGAAACTAGTCATGTGCTCAGTCGTAAAAAAAAAAAAAAATGCAAGTTCGCCCTAATTGGATATCATCAAAACTTTATATCTGCTATGTGGATGAATTTTAAGATTTAGAAGAGTTAATAAAAAGTATTCCCTTATTCCACATGAATGTTAACTATCTTGAGAAATACTGGAAGCTACTTTTCATAGAATTGTTTGCAAGAGTTTTACGTTATTTCACAACAGGTCATTCAATTCCTGACTGCTTTCTTCAAAGCGTTGCGATATTTTACATGCTTTCGAAACAAATAACATAACATTAAACAAACAAGAATAAAATAATGGTTGAAATATTAGATAACGAAAATACAATCATCGCTCTGAACGGTAACATTATTACAGAAAATCGAAATCTATAAAACTGCTTACAAATATCTTGGATTTTTTTAGCACAATAATTTCAGTTTATAGAGAGACATAAACGTAAACTAGCGTCTTACCTATGTGAGTGCAGGGAGATGCCAATTTGTCAACAACATGCAGCTGCTCAAACGCCTGCATCCATAATATTTACACAATATTGTTGTGCACTCCTTTCATGTAGATGTTTATAACACAGCTTGATATATTTATGCAGATGAACGTAACGTCTCAAGGATGCGTATATTCACACTGAGTAGTATGATATACACGAATGTAGACAGGTAGATTATACATTATGATTGTGTCTCAGCGTTTGAAAATAACGTAAGAGATTGTGTGATAACATAGCGTATATTTTAAAATCGATGGTAGGCCTAATTCTCCATTCAGATACATCAGCAACAACAACAATAACAACAGACTTTGGTGGTTATAAAACGTTATATCTAATAAAACACAGAGAACAATCATTTATCTTTTTGTTGTTGTTTCTATAAGAGAATCAGTAAATCATTACTTTCTCCGACAAATAATGGTTTCCTTACGAAAGAGTTTTTTTAGCTTTGAAGATAATATAACTAAGTATCTCACGAAACAGCGGATGCCACTTTCCTTTATTTCAAGTTTCGTTTTTAACTGTAGTATGTAAAAGTCTCAATTAAACAAATGACATACTTTCATTTGCGATTTACAACTTACTCTTTTGATTATAAGTTTTATAATCAGATTCTGAAAGAAATTGGTTTTGATATGACTGTGTTGTTGTTGTTGTTGTTTTATTGTTGTTATTCCTTTAATCAAAGAACATCAAGGCATGACAAGCTGGTATGTATTAATTGTAAGCTCAATATATATCCAGATGCACTTATATTGTTATTTCTTCTTAAAGACCTAACACCTGGAGTAAATTCTCATGCAATTCTGACAAGGCTAATTAATTAACTTCCGTCCTCATTTTTCTTGGTGTTCGTTTTTAACTCTAAAAGTGTCAATGAAAGTGACTGAGATGTAAAGTGACTTCTTTAATGAAATTTATCCATCGCTCAGAGATCAGGATTACGTATAACGGTTACTTAATTCAGATATTTTATGATGATTCCTTTCTTTCTGAGAAAGAAAAGAGAACGGCAAGATGTAATGGGTGAATTTATGACCTCATCAATCTCTTGACACTTCTAGGGTTAAAACATAATAGAGCAGTATTTTCTTGTATATTAAGTATAACAACACAGCGGAGTAACAAAAATATGATTTATTATTGGCTTCATCGTTTTGTTGTTGTTGTTGTTGTTGTTGTTGTTGTTGTTGTTGTTGTTGTTCCTCGTCTTTTTTATGTGAAAAGAGTTATACAGTAATACTTCCAGCAAATTAATGCTCAATTTAATAATACAGTACCCATCATCTGGTGGTTATTATCTTTTTTATTGTCCCCGAAAGTCTGATCATTATTACAGTGCATCTGAAAAATAGCGACATTTACATTTTTAAGCAGTTAAAAGTATGTCAGGGGCAGTCCTGCCCTGATTGTTTGCGCCGCCGCTCATATTTCTCTGCCCTTGACGGGCCTACGCTGGACTCGTGGGCCATTGGGCAGTTGACGGAGGGATGAAGCTTAGGATTAGCGAGAGATTAGCGAGAGATTAGCGAGGTATCTCCTCTTGTCTCTTAGTGTTTGTGACCAATCTTGGACATGACACAGAGACCATTTTGTCACTTTATGAGAAAAAGACGCAAGAGCCTCAGTGCATTTTTTTTTAAGGAGACTGGGAGAAAGAGTTCAAATTTTATCAGCTCTTATACAGGTGGACCCAATATCTTGTAGGCCATTTTGACCGTCAAAGGTGGCAGTAAACGCTTTGCTTTCTTACCACTATGATTTATCATTATGCTAGGAAATACATGGCACCTTTGTTCCCATTGCGTAATATGGATTATGTTGTGAACAAGTAGTATGTGTGGCGTGTTAGCTGAGTGATTTGTGCTGCGGCCTTTGGAAGCAGAGGTCGGTGATTCGAATCGCAACGGTCACATGTTGTATCCGTAGGAAAGATACTCAACACACAATTTTTCTCAGCCCACCCATCTGTAAAACGGGTACCAGATGTATGTCGGGGGAAGTACAGTGAGGCTGCACTGCGGAGACGCCATCTGAAATGACCAAGCCAATTTCACCTCTTGGGGGTTAAGGGATGGTACTTTTCCTTTTACTTATTATGGGTTGCATGTCTGTGGCCTATGTGTGAAACAAAGGGTAGACATAGCTGAAAACAACAACAGCATGATAAGAAGATGAGCTATACCAACTCATGATTGAGTTAAAGGTATCTCACTCTGGACCATTGACTAACAGTTTCCTCATTGGGAACAAATTCAGATTGACTAGAAAGATTTCTAGTTTTGGCAAGAGCAGATATATTAAGAAAGTTAACGAAATCGTTGAAGAAAATCATGAGTACATTAACGCGCTGTACCTGAAGACTTGTATGTTAAAGCTTTATGTAAAAATAAATAAAAGTAAAAGTACCATCCCTTGACCCGGCTCCAAGAGGGGAAATTGGCTTGTCCATAATGATTTCAGACCGCGTCGCCGTGGTGCAGCGCTACTATACTTCCCCCCAATATACATCAGGTAACCCTTTTACGAATGGGTGGGCTAAGGAAAATTGTGTGTTAAGTATTTTTCACTAAGGATACCGCATGCAACCGTTGCGATTCGAACCACCGACCTCTGCTTCCAAAGGTGGTAGCACAAATCACTGAGCTAACACGCCACACTGGAGAGACTTTAAGCACCCCATTTGCAATCAACAGAGATATTCCGAAAGAACAACTGGGCGGTTGTTGCATAATATAAGAACTAATTGTGAGCGTTACAGACATTCATTTCCTGCCATCAGCGGTACGCTTATCAAGCTAAGGCAATGTTTCTTGTCTCTGCCTTGTTCTGTTGCTGTTCGGGACATTTTTGTTTGTATGTAAGTGTGAATGTATTTTACGGATATACTATATCTCATCTTCTGTGAATGGGATTTCATTTTGAGTACAAAGTATAGAGTTTATCTTTATCTTTCTCATTATATTTTAGAATCCAGCATATCCCAAAACAGTCTACAACAGAGGTCGCTGTTGATAAGCCAATAGAAATTGCTGATACTGAATTTAGTTTAAGACAAAATAAATATTGCGTTAAATATAACACAGATTATGTTATACCCGAGCATAGCCCTCTACCACTTACGGCCCTTACTGACTTCAGATTTAGATAAAATAAATATTGCGTTAAATATAACACAGATTGTGTTATTCCCGAGCATAACCCTCTAGCACTTACGGCCCTTACTGACTTCAGCTTTAGATAAAAAATAAATATTGCGTTAATACAACACATATTATGTTATTCCCGAGCGTAGCCCTCCAGCACTTACGGCCCTTGGTCACAACAGCTTAATAGACTGTCTACCACCTGTGGCTAACAAAAGACAGGTCTGTCCATGTAAACAAGGAACTAACACGACTGACATTGCCGTGATGTGACCAAGCTATAAACCCTTAGACATGGGTGGCTTTTTACACTGAGAGCTGCTGTCCGATAGTCAAAGAGGATTTCATCTTGTCACTGTTGCTGTCATTTTTGTTGTTGTTTTTCTCTTTTCATTCACTCTGTCTTCGGTAACGCTGAACCATTACCAAGGATTTGGAGGAGCCATTTTTATCTTACTGCTGTTGTTTTCGTTTTGTTGTTATTTAGGTTGCTGTTTTAGTGCTCTCTCTGTCTCTTTCTTTCTTCTTTTTTCTTTCTTCTCTCCCCCCCCCCCCCCACACACACACTTTTTTTAAAAATCTGTTTTGTTTTCCTTCTTCTTCTTTTTTTCAAAAGAGAGAATGGAAGAAATGTTTGAAGATAATAGGTGAGAAAGAGCGAAAAAAGAAATAGAGAAAGGAAGAAAGACTGAAAGAAAAGGGAGACAAAGAAAGAAGAAAGAGAGAGTGGAAGAAAGCCTATAACACTTCAAAACCCACACACACACAAAAAAAATCATTTGAATAAGGCAGTTTGTTTCATATGAACCCGAGTAAGCATGATATTAAGAACTTCTGAGTCTTAAAATCAACATTTACATATATATTGTTTCATCTGTCTTTTCACTGGAAGTGTCATTTGTTGTCGGCAGTGACGATCAAACGCTGCATCCTGAAACTCCGTCAGAATGACGACATAATGTTTCAGTGCCTTCTTGCAGTTAGTTTCAGTTGCCTATATTATGTGTGTTTCTATTTGGTATGGCTTATCTCTTCCTCTCTGTCTCTGTCTTTCTCTCCTGCTTTCCTCTGCCATCTATATGTCTGTCAGTTCTTCCTATCTGTCTATCCATCTATCAATGAATCTGTATGGGGGCCTATTTAATCTATTTTCTTTACTTTCTACACACCTCAATTGTTCTCGTGCTGTCCCGTGCCATCTCCCGTACGCACGCACACACACACACACGCACACACACACACACACACACACGCGCGCGCGCGCGCACACACACACACATGATATAATCCGAACTTGTTTGCAACACAGCATCTGTAATTCAAAACATAGGTAGTTCAAGTGAGTTCTAGCATTACTTTGTCATAAATTCTTACAAAACAGAAACTGAATTAAGTCCACAAAAAGACCAAGAAACTACGGAGCTTCACAGAAATCCAAAGGTAGATAAAGAGAAAGCTGAGATGTTGCTTTCAAGTTTCCTCTTCGTCACGTCTTGCAAAATCCGTTTTACACATTCAGAGGCAGCAACGGACGAAGGAGACAAAGGAAGAGATTGGTCAAGAACTGCCTGAACATGGACAGGATGGTTTTATTGAATTCCGGAGACAGTCAAGGACAAAGACGAGGAGGAGGTCGAGGGCGTTAACTTCACAGGGATCTTTAAACTATGGAGAGAAATCAAAGTAAAGGTGATGCAGAGTGATGAGCTAGCTCAACAACAACAACAACAACAACGACAACGACAACGACAATGACAACGACAACAGCAAACAGCAGCAGCGTCGACGACGACGACAACAAATACAACCACAACGACAAACAACTACAGCCACAACAACAAACAACAACAACAACAAACACAAACAACAACAACAACCACAAACAACAACAAACAACAACAACCACGACAACAACAAACAACAACGACCACGACAACAACCACAACAACAACAACAACAGCCAATACAACCACAACCATCATCATCACCACAACCAGCAGTCTCCCACCACTGAATTTGATATGTAAGAGATCTGTGGCACCGTCAAACCTGGCGTACTACGTCTACAGACCATGTAAAAACAACCCTCAAAGCGAAGCTGTGTTGTGTCTGACACGCTTTACTCGCTAGAACATTATGTTATTATACAGAGTACATTTCTGGAGGGCTCATTATAAAAGGTAGCAAGATGACTGGATAAGCTTATCCAAGAGACTGTTTCAAGTTTCACTGTTTCACAGAACATTATCAGTTACAAAGGCTTGCTCATACGTTTTTACACATGTGTAAGAAACATGGGTAGGAAACGAAGGAACTCCGCCACTCATATTTGTCATAATTATGGCCAAAGTTTCTTAGAGTCTGCACGAGAGGTATAGAACTGTTCTATTACACAGGTGATTTGCTCAAATTAAAAATTACTTCCTTCATCCATCTCACAGATATAAAGCCTGCTCCTTACATATTGTCATACTGGAAGAAAACAAAATGCCTTAGGGGAGATTTTTAAAAAAATAGAGCCTTGCGACTCTGTGTATGGCAATGTGTGCGCACCTCAGTGTTGATATTTGAAATGATGAAACTGAATGGTGAATATGTTATACATATATTTTCTCAAAGTATTTACCGTGTAACCATGATATATCTTTACTACAACTAACCGTGTTGTAACTTTACGTACTCCTTGTATATCACAGTGTAGACTAAATTAGGGGATGAAATATATTCATCCTTATATCCAACCGGCTATAATATATAAGCTGCCTTTATTAGGAATGGCTAGACAAATGGATAACCTTAACAGGATGCGAATTAGATGGTGGGAGAAAATCAGAAAAAAAAAAAGACCAGGGAAATCGACAACTGCAGTAAATAGAAAAACAGCCGAAAGTAACATTGGAAAAGAATTCCCCTCCCCCTTCCACCCCCTCCCCAAAAAGGAACAACAGTTCACATTACCGGTGTGGCAAACAACCAACTCTAGCCAATCTGAGTATTTATTTCATCAGAGGGTTAAAGCTGGCGTCAAATTAGTACAAAGAAGAGCTTTTTCGTGGGATCTTTGCAGATTTTTCCTACCTTTGATTAGTCACTTTGGCTCAAATGGTGCCACAGTGTATATATTTAGCTCACCTTGAGAGGGAAATAAAAACTCAAAATTAATAAATTTCGGACTTACGCGGAATGTTTGCCACATCGACTACATCTGAAGGTCAAAAAGTATTACAACAACGGTGGCAACAACCACAAACTAGCAACACAACAACAACAACAAATTATACAACAGCAGTAATGACGACAGTAACAAAGATTAACACAGGCGACAGCTTGAATAACAACCATCTAAAAACAAAAATAATGACACGATCAATCTCTTTATGACAGCCGTAGAACAATAAAACATTCGGCAACAACAACGATAATTTCATACGATTAACGATAGCATGATGGACACTAAGGCAGCTTTGTCCGATAGAGCTAGCTTGTTAATGTTAGTAGAGAGTGGACGGGGAAATTGTTTATCCCGGTTAATGACGACATTGGATCTATAGCATATCCAGCGAAAAAAATAATTTGACATTGAACGGACTCACGTGGATTAGTTCCAGATATAGTACAGTCTATGTCTAGACCGACTACTTCAGAAAGTTTGATATTGAATAGTAAATACAACAGGTAATATGGAAATATACTAGAGAAGAGAATCGCGTCACTATTGCTTATGAGAACGTCATCATGTGGTCATTTTCATTTTATAAAATAGAAAAAGACTGTCCAACTGGCAACTAACACAACAATTTAGAAACATTTTTGAAAAAAAGCAAATAACACTTATAAATAACTTCTAGATGTTGAATCGAAGGTAAGCCAAATTTTCGGACCA
>JBCAUA010009903.1:0-13192 GCA_038406235.1 Peronia verruculata | reverse complement strand
ATATTCCTGAACAATCTCATTAACAGAAAACTTGAAGTAAACCCTACAAAACATCAAACAGATGGCAGCATTTTGAAGAAGAGTTAAATGGTGATGTGAGTTCAGCTTATTGAAGCTGCTCTGCTCCGAACAAACATCATAAGCGTTAAATAAAAAGAATAAGACAACCGTTATTCCGTAACATTGTAACAACGTACCGTGGTCACAACTTTCCATTCACTGAAGAAAAGTTTGAATATTATTTTATACCGAATAACGTAGAAACCTAATGGGAGATCATTGTGTTCAGTCCTATTACTTCCTTTTACCAGACAAAAGAGGGATTGAACAAGCAGTGTACAGACAGGAACAAAGAATCACATCTGAGCCCTTTGCTTGAAACATACATTATGAAAAATTAAAAAAAAATAAAAAATTATGATGTAAAGAGAATGTTTTCTTTTTATTGTTATAATTTTACCTGTTGTTTGAGATCCGCTTTCGAATGACTAGAAATAAAGCGATTTTTTCCTTTTTACACTGTTTGCTCAACACTCTTTTGTCTGGCAAAGGGAAGTAATAGGGCTGGTCAAAATGATCTCCCTTTACACGAGTCCCTCTTTTGGGACGGGCAGATAATCTGGGAAACGACCTCTCATTGAATATAAGACATCGAATAGTCACTTCGTAATGCTACTGTCTGCTTGCAGTACACCAGATTCCGAAACACCAGCCTCTTTGAATAGTGTTTCAGTTAAAGTGATGCGTTACCACAACTGACGGGGCCATGCGAATATTCAGGCAAAATGAATTGATGGTTGTTATGACAGCGCCGGACAGCCAGTGATGCCGACAACCACCTGACTCGGTTAAAGTGGAGGAGCTTACAGAACAGTGGAGCAATGGAAGACAAGGCAATTCACTGCTCTAATGACAAACAGAACAGAGAATCATTACTTGTTAAGTCCTGCATGTTAGGAAATTTTACAGCGCGCAGCTTCTGATAACAAAACAAAAGAAACAAAACAACTCGCTTGAATTATAGAGAGACTATTATATAGTCTGACCTGAGTTAAATGCCACAGTTAACTTCATATATTGTACCCTTGAAAGAACGTAAAACAGCCCAGGACAAGCACAGTACCTCGCTTCCATGACTCTTAGCCAGTTATTTTTATCAAGTGGTTTATTTCCTTTAACGAAGTTTAAACTACCTCAGAAGTTTTGGGACAATAAATCACAAGCATGACTTTCCACACTTAATATTATAGCTTGATGGAAAGATAAGTAAGTTTAAAATACTGCTGTAAACATTGGAAACTCTGTGAAATATTATAAGGCATTTTATAATATTGATGATAGTAATAATAATAATGATAATAATAACAATAAGAAAAATGATAATAATAGCCGGTTGGACAGTCTTTCTCTATTTTATAAAATAATAACAATAATAATGATAATATTACTAATACGCTAACAATAATAATGAAAATATAAATAATATAATAATGATGATGATGATAATAATAATAACAACTATAATAATAATAATGATAATAATTACAATCGTAATGATAATTATAATAATGACAATAATAATAAATAATCACAAAGAAATTAGAACAAAACAAAACAAATATTTCAGTCAATTTCTTTACCAGTTATGCTTCTGTCAGAAAAGATGGAAGCCAAGAGCAGTTCAAAATCAAATACTCATCTATCGATACAATAAGGAGGCACTGTAAGAATAGCTAGACTTTGCCTTGATCCTAGCTACATGGGAACAAACAGCTCGGCTGAGAGGATTGCTGGACGGATGACGACAGCATAGGACAGGGGTCTCAAACACGCGGCCCGCGGGCTGCATGTGGCCCTCCAAGCAATAATTTGCGGCCCTCGAGCAATCTGGCATTGTATACATGCACAGTTGAAAAACATTGCATAGGCCTGATACAGCTAAAACTATAGTAGAAAGAAAAAGACTTTCATTATGAAACTGGATTTTAATAAATGTTATGATTTATATAATTAGTTTTCACAACTATGTTTACAATTTTACTCTTCCCAAGACGACCAACATTTTTGTGGCCCTCGGGATCCACTATTTATCACATTTTGGCCCCACTCTTGTCTTGAGTTTGAGACCCCTGATTTAAACACTATCAGTATCATGATCGTCTTCACGCCGGCGTCACGAGAATCAATCTGAAGCAAAATATGTTCCAGGACATTCTGTCTGTTACACTGAATCTCTTTCGATCAAAACAGGGATGCGTACAAATTAGTTTAGCGTCGATGCATCGGAGGACGTACATCTTTTATGATGACATGGCAACTTAGTGGACCTTTCCTGATTATCAGCGAGACTGTCATATTATTTGGTTTGGTCGTGATGAGGCTACCTTGCAGGTGGAAGTTTGAAAACAAAAGAATTGCGTGGCGCATTTCCATTTTGTAGGTCTAAAAACATCAGAGAGATCCCGTGTGGCCATCTTGTCAGATACGTCTGCTTGAATAATAGGGCAGGACATGGTAATCTCCGGTTAAATAGCTTATTTTGGCAGCAGTGACGAATGGTATTCAGGTGTATGTACAGAGAGAGACAACATTTACATAGGGAGATGGACATTTCTCAGGTCATGGTGGACACTATGTTGTAGCCTATGTGGCGGAAAGATGGACTGAGCGGACCCTTGTTTGGAATGTTGATGATCTGCGTGGTTGGCCGCAGTGTTTGTATGTTGAAACGGATATACTGTCATGCCTTTTGTGCCTGTCTTGTTGGAGTAGGCAGGAGTTGACCGTTTGTTGTGAGATACGCCTTGAAATGATGGTCCTTGCATTACAGAGTTCTCTCGTGATAGAGGTAAAGCGGGTATTGCCGGTCGTCACAGGCTGCTTGAAAAGTTCACGAGTAGCGATGAAGAAGGCACGCTTTTTTGTTACTTGTAAAAGCGATAGGTATGTAAATTATTACGGTTACCGTGATCCTCTTATTTGAATAAACAGGATTTGCCACTTCGGACGTTTGCTGTTAGATAAGTGTGATTGAATTACAGAAAGTAGCGCTCTTGTGGTACACTGAAGCTTATGATACTTTGTCATCCATAATAATAGAAAAAAACAACAACAACAACAACAACAAAAACACGATTTTACTGTTAGGTATGAAGAACTCACATTTTCTAGGAGACGATTGGGCATATACACTATTATACTAATTGTGATTCTCATGGTTGAATAAACAAGATTTGCCGCTGGTAAGGAAATTTATGGTTGGGTAGCGATACTTGAATTACAGGGAGTAGTTCCCTCGTGGTAAAAGTGAAGCATGACTGTTCATCCTAATGCTTGAAAAATATCACGAATTTTACTGATGACGATGAAAATTTTATTGCACGTTTCGTTGAAATCCGTTGGACATACTGTCATAGTTATTGTCATTATTATGTTTGATTAAGCAAAAGCTGACTCCGATAGAGAGATGAGATATTACAGAGAGTTCTTCCATGGTCGAGGTGAAACATGTATTTTCAGATTTTTCCCACAGTGGAGGTGAAGTGTGCATTGTTACTCATATGTTATGAAAATACATTAAAATAAAAAGATAAAATAGACATGGATATATACTAATATTATTATGATCATAGTTATTGTGAAAGTCTCGTTTGCGTAAGCAAGAATTAATGAAATGTGTATTGAGATAGTTTTAATGGCGCTGGAATGATAGTTTTCCCATTGTCCAAGGTGAAAAAAAAAAAAAAAGTGCTGGTAGTGACGAAAAATACACCCCCCTCCCCCCAAACTTTTTTTTTTTTTTTTTTGAAAAAGGCGGTTATCTAGAGATGACGCTGCTAACGTTTCAAGTGATGTTTCTATTTCTGACGATCGCATGAGATTGCGCAAGTCTTTGTGCAGTAGTATGCCAGTACTGTGCAGTGGGTACTTCATCAAGTGTGAATTGTGCAGAGAGGTTAGCTTGACAGGAAGAAATTACATCACGGTGAGCGGTTAACCGAATTAATAACAAAATAAAGGGGACGTCCCGCCCCACCGCCCCCCTTCCTCCTCCCTCTACCCTCTCCTCTCCCCTTAGATATGCACACACATATTACACGCGCACACATGACACACACATCATATCGCCTCCTCTTGCATTCATATCCTACTGTAACAGCCACTGTAAATAGCACTGTTACCAACTATGCCAATGACAGTAGTGGATTAGCCGTAAAAGGGGACGTTGAAACTGTTGAATTCTTATGATTTCGTCGTAAGAATTTAGTATATTCTAGTACACAGGACGAAAGTTTCGATTTTAAAGCAAGAGGATGAGTAATGCAAGTTAATCAAAACATTCCGGTATAAAGTATAAGTATTATTGGTCTGGGTTAATACTGGGATGTTCCCATGATTATTTGAAGTTCGTGATGCTCCAAGAGCTATGCCATCTCTTTATAGTGCTAGGCCTTCCTTTGCGACCACTGCCAGTGGGAACTGGGGTATTTCTGATTTTCTATGGACATTCAGATATTTTTAAAAAAAGTTCCAGTATAGTACTGTACAGTCATTCTTCTCTTTGTCGATGTTATTAAGCCATCTTGTCTCTCCTTCGCTGCGCCTCGACAGACCCCCCCCCCCCCTTCCTTCCCATCCCTTTCCTAACTTGTGCTGTACTACGTTGCTTGTACAATGTACATGTACCTGGATCCATGTACCGTATATGACGATCCATCCAATCCAATTTGAGGTCCGTTTGGATCTCTTTGGAATGAGAATAAAAGGACCCAAGGCAGTCGGGAATTACCCTCTTATAATGCACAGTCCAAATAAAAAGATATGTATCGTTAAAGTTGTAGGCTCCCTCAATACTGACATTAAGAAAGAAAGGACTAAGCATTTTTTTGTTTGTTTGTTACTGAATGATGTTCAAGCTAGCCAGAGCAGAAGGAGTTATTTGCCCAGAATGGGCTCTGATAGTTCAATAACATGGAATCTACAAACTTCAGATGGTTAAATGAGCTTGGTGTGCTGGCTGCGGTGTTCCTTATTTCTGGCGTGACAAAAACAAACAAACAAAAAAATCCATCGTATACTATCTCTGTTATGACGGAATATTACCTACCCTCTCTTGCTCCCTTCACTCTCCCTCTCTTTACGTCTTCTCTCCCGAATGATAGTATCAGCATAATTTAATTACTGAAGTAGGCGTAGCCATGGGCATTTACACAATAGAATTTATGTTTTGAATTATACCTCGTGTCTTCACTCGACATGCCAGCTGCTACTCGTTATTCTGTGCCACATGGCTACACAGTTAGATGGAACATTCTCAGGCTGTGAATATGCTTTAAGAAAGTAAGGGATGGGGGTGTTCTGTGGTGTGTCTTTGTCTCCAATTATAGTACACCCTTGCTCTAATAATAAATAAATAATAATAATAATGGTAGTTTAAAGATTAATTTATTCTGCAATTGAACCCGAATATCTGCAGGGATGAGAGAGCGGGTGACTTTCACGTTTGTGTCAAAGGAGAAGAAATGGCCTCACAGAATGGAACCGTATTTCTCTTGTACCACACAATATCTGGCAGTTGTTTGTTTTTCTTAAGCCTTTCAATCCTAAGAGATAGGATTATCTCGGCTTTTAGAGGTTGTCAATTTTTGCTGAGAATTTTTGTGGGTAGAAATTTGAAATTTGGAAATTTTGTCCGGACAGCGGCACTCAGGCCTACTCTTCCATCGATTTTCAACTGCCAAGGGTTCTATAACGTGCGTAACGTACACACGGGACCTCCGAGATATAGTCGCCCTCATCCGAGAAGGCTAGACGTCGGGCTTCCCTAACCACAGGAACACAGGGCACCGTTGAGTCAAAGAAATCACAGAAAAAATGCGGGTTTTCGATCTTCTTGTCCTGTCTTCCCCCGGTGCAGAACCCGCGTTTCAATCCCGGCTTGTTTTCTCCATGAGCCATACCCATTGAGCCACTGCGGTCCCCCCAAATCTGGCAGTTGCCATACTCATGCTTGTTTAAAATCATTTAGCGGTAAGTTCTGGAGCATGACACTCCTTTGTTCGATAGGCCAGTGTTCTCAGGAGACTGTGTTGTCCATGTTTGTTAATCCCAGCGTCATTAGTGATTTTTATTATTGCAAGTTTTTTTTTTTAGCTGGCGATTTCAATTTTCTCTTTTCTGTGAAGATTTCAGCTAGCTTGTAACCAGCAAAGTCAGTCAGCTGGGCTGCAGTAGGAAGACCGTTAATTACGTTAATCTTAAATGTGAAAAAAAAAGTGTCAATTGAAACTTCGAGAATAGTATTCTTTAATTAAAGATACCCTGACCTGTTAAAATTGATAGTGAAGATCTAAATGGAAAAGTAGACAAGTACATTGTCTCTGATATATATGTCTACATTATTTGAGAGACTTTTTCAAACGCGGAGTATACCGAGCAAACTTTTAGACCAACCCTTTCACGCCTCTAGAGTGAAAGAAATGCGCTCGGTGAATTATAGGATCATTCACTGCCGTCTTTGAGATTACGACTGTGACGTAATGAAATCTGAAAGAACAATAATAAAGGCAAAAGCCTTCAGTGTCTTATCTAATCTACTTGAAATGTCGGTTATAGTGTTGTTGTTTTTTTATTCCTAACACTCGGTTGTCTTCCCACACTCTAGTTTTACTGCTGGTGTAGCTACTTAAGTGAAACGTTTCAGCCACCTCGAGAGGTGGCTATCTCGGCTTTTTACCAACATCTAGTTTCGCTACTTCGTTGGGGTGATGGCTTCGGATACTGTGCTCTAGAGAACGGGACGTGGTTTACATAAATTTGAAATGGTGAACTTAGAATGGTGCCAGAAATAGTGCTATGGTGCCAGAAATAGTGCTGTTGGCAGAGAGCATTCTAAATCGGATTATTGGCACTTATAACAAAGTCCGTAGAAGTGGTAAGAGCGTGTAAAATTTGAGCGCTTTGAGTCAGATCTTTTTATCGTGTCAATCAATGTTTTTTTTTTTTTCGTGAAGGACTGTTTACTTCATTGTTAACAAAGTAATATTCCCCCAGCCTCGTTTGCTTTGTTTTTCATCACTGTCTTTGCTAATACGTCAAGAAGGACGTGTTTGTTGTTTGTGTTGATAAGGTATGAAGAAAGATTTAGGAATATATAGCTTTTCAGAGATCCATGAAGACCTGAACACATTTTGGTTGGAAGCTGGGAACTGTTGCAACTAAACGATTTTTTCTCCTCCGAACGTTGTCTTGGGTGAATATTTTTCCTGCCCTTTGGCTAACCTATTATCCACAGCTGCTCAGCCTGGGCATCTTACATTTTGATGTGTTTTGAATGATCGATTTCATTCAATGAGCTTGAGCATCAGATATACTTTTAAAAAACTGAAATATTGCTTGCCACCGTTCCTTTGTTCGCTTCGCTTGTGGCCAACTGCAGATATCCCCGAGCACTAATTGCCTCACATTTCAGAGAATGTCCTCTCTTTCATAGAGACCCTTGAGGGTCTGGTCATCCTTCTTTGTAGTGTTTGCTGCAGATAGTTTACTGACACATTGCCATGCTCAGTTTCAGTGCCGTGTCATTCTGTATCAAATTCTGTGTCTCTCGGTGTCTGTTCCTTTGGCCATTGGATTGGTCCTGGCGACCTTCCCCCTCTCTAATAGTACTACTACAACCACTTACAATAAAAATTGTATTGTCCTTCAAATTGTCATACATCGCACCGGCACTTGTTCGATTACGTTGAGGGGAATTTCAACAGAACAACTAGCAAAGAGAGCCTTCAGTTTGAAGGAGTCAGGCCTGGGGAGCAAAGCCCCATCGAGAAAATAGTATTTTTTTTTTTAGAAGACGTATTAGGGAGAAGGAACCAGCTGTTTGTCACAAGCAAGACAACACCATATCTCCCTACACTTTACACAGGATAAGAAGAAGGACAAAACAAACTTTGCTGTCCTGGTCTGTGATGTCTTCTCGGGTCAGATTCTACGAAAGCCTTGAGACTGTAACTTGCCCTTTTAGTCAGTAGGACAACGGCTGCAGCCTGCCTTTGTTGTCACACATCGCGGTTTGTGGCCATGCTGTGTGTCACTGTGGCTGTCGCTAGCTGTGTATGATGGACAGGTCGCCCGAAGTTCCTCATTCTTTTCCCTGTTGTGCTGCCTTGTTTTCAAAATTCGAACAATCAGCACCCTTGGATATTCATTTCATTGATTCGTCTGTGCTGGAACTGTTCACTACAAGAAGGCTGTGGTAAAACCCCCTCAGACTTTGAGCTGTCAAATTTCTATTGGCTACATGGTATGGCGGTCAAAAGATCGTGTCCCTTTATGGCGAGACACAGAAGTTGATATATCGCTTCAACATTTTCTCACTCCTTCTTTACCACTTTAGTCTGCCAATCGGTAAAAGTTTTCTTAGTATTTATTCGACTTCTTGTAAACCCGTTGTGTAACAGAAATCACAGTGGATAAGCCTGAACATGTTCATAGTACGTGCAATAACATATGGACATCTGGCGTCAAATTTTATTAATGAATTTAGTAATTAATTAATTAGTAACGTTTTTTTTTATTTTTATTTTCTTATATACAAAGTCACGCTGTGGTTAGAAGTTAAAAGTTGATTAAAACTGACCATGTCTTGACCGCAAAACAACGTACTATATGTTCATTGTGTTCAGTCGGTTGGAGCATTGGATGTTATCTATATCTTGCCGTCTACGAGATCAGCACCGTGACACTTCTAATTATGAAAGCTATATTTTAGTGCCTCTTAGATAGCTATATTCTCATGTTCATGGATATAGGCCACGTTGACAAACTTCTATGTCAGGCCCCTGAGATGAAGGGGGTTAATTAACGGTGTGTGAACTGTGATAAGGTTGTCAGAGGCAACGGCCGACGACTGTATCAAGTGTTAGCAAGTTAACGTCAGCAGAATTTGGTCTTGTTTATCAGTGTTTTGTGTTGTTAACACTTAGGTTGCCAAGAGTGAAGAAACATTTTGTGAAATGAGTAAGAAATATGAGCACATACTTATGAGCAAATACAGATATTTAGCGGCATTTGGGTTTTGGAAACATCGATTGTCTTATTCTCGCTTTTCTTTCACGGTCAATTAATATTTGGTGAAAGATGGTGTACTGATATGCTTGTGATTTCAGAACATGGAAAGAGTGATATCAAGAGGCTGGTCTTACAGATACATGTGAAACTCGACATTCAGATTCAGACATGGGCTTTCTATGATCTGAGACAGGGTTGTTGTTTTTGTAAAGAAATAAGACGCATCTGTCATGGAATAATCCGCTGCGTTGTTTTGCGGCATGCTTTGGAATTCTGTTCTGACATGATGTATCTCCTAAAAATATGCATGTTTTAAACGAAAAATGAAAAAATTCCCAGCCTCTGTGAAAGTTCGATGGAGGCAGATTACTAGTAAGCCATTTGTGATTTCATAAGTGATATACAGTTGTCATAACCCACCCACACGACCTAGGGAACTAGAGGGTCCTCGACATTTATATTGGTCAACGAACCTTTTGAGAGTCTGATTCGTGTAGCAAAACATCTTCGAACTAGCTTTTAGTTTGTCAGAAAGGTTGTATATAGAATGGACGTCATTGATTTGTTGTTTACCATGGAAAGGTCAAGGGATCTGCTTGCTCTTATCTCTTGTTGGTATAACGGGATAGATATCCAAGGAAAGGATGTCGCAATCAGATATCAAAATGCCAGTCTGAAATAGTAAACCCTTTCCTGATAAGATAAAAATATTGATAACCTAGGGAATGGGCGGTTGCGAAACGTTGGTTGATGTTTTGTCGCCATTGGATAGAGACTTTGGCCCTGACCGTTCGTATTGTATGTAGTTGGTAAATTTTTGCGGTACATTTAGAATTCTCATAGCTTCATTGTTTACACAGGTACATAGTACAGTAATGTGATTTCTAAAACTGAAACGTGTCTTTCGATGGCACTCTGAGATGGCAGTTGTTCACTGATATTGTCATGCGAGAGTGGGGGCTTCAGTGAGAACAATCACATGATTTGTCATGCAAGCTTAAGTGATAGGAGAATGTTTTTTCCTTTCCTACCGTTCAGCGCTAGACTGCCTATAACTGCATTGTCTTACAGATATCTGGTCTGTACATCTTTAATATTGTGCTTTATTGACAGACACTAATGTCCTTAAATAATTACCTTGCTGGTTGTTAGAAACAGTTTTTGTAATAAGTCGATTGTTACAGTTATCAGTCCCGGAGACATTTTACCTCACACATTTTTTCTTCTTTTCTATGTGGCTTATAAATACGACAAATAGACGTCGTCATCCGGTAAAAGATATGGTTCCCAAATTGCTTGTCCCAGTGAAAATTTCAATCTTATACTTGTAGCAGGGCGGAAATAGTTCGGTTCGTCCTCTCATGTTTAAAGTGCCACACAGCAAACATTGGATCCGTGGATCTGTCCTTTGACTTTGGCAGGGTTGTCGACATGATAATTAACAATTAAGAAAGCTTGTGATTCACCATCCACGCTTTTGTTTGAGAGGACACCTTTAGTAGTTCATATTGGCAAACTTAAACAGTCAGGTGTTGCAGCATATCTTGATTAGCGGTCGTTTGGCTGAAATTCCAATAGAGACATCTTCAGTGAGACAAGCATCCAGTGTTCATTGTGAAATTTCTATAAGAAAGAGTATCAGCTGGTGAAACAAGACATTGACAATCTGGACTAAACTGGGATCAGATAACGAGATCCTATTGAAAACAAGGCCACTAATCTTCACGAGTCGTCATATCTCGGAAATGCAATTCCCAGGAACAGATCACGTCAACATCTTCGCCCTAGGTTTCAAGACTGTCATAGAGGTAGTACCTGTATTGATGTATTGTCCTACATATCGTTAACAGTGACATAAATGTCATTGTGATTATGACGACATAATTCTGTGTTGTTATTCACAATCGTCTTAACTGTCTGCAAGTCTCGAGTGATTTGTATGTCGTAATAGGGGTGATGCCGTTCTTCTTTGCAGGCCAGTGGATGTATCAAATAAGCTTATCAGAAGAAACTGCCGAAATGTTGCTGTTTCTTTAATGTGTTCAAGAGATGAAATGATTAACTAATTGGCAGTAGGTCTAGTCATTTAATTCGTTGTTACTTGTATCGTCAGATGCGCATTATTGTGGGTGGTCTTTGAGTAAATTCATAACTCGGTACTCTGTTCTCACCTGCAGACAGTGTAAGCCCGTCATCGGTGGGATGTCTCCCATGGAGTGCTATCCATGACATTCCAGGAGAGACATCTCTTCACTCTCTCTCCTTGCTCCTGTTTCCTATCCCACTTTCTTTTCTCTCTTCTTCTTGACGTGTAACGTATGTTACTGTGTTTGACACAATATAGCCCTAATCGTGATGATGTGTCGTTAAACTCCAACACAGAAAAACAAACGATCCTAGTACATATTGCTGTGTCACACTCGATCAAGGTACGAAAGATAACAACTCGTTGAGTTGCACTGTGTCGAACGATATGCCACTTCAGTGATTAAGATTTATTACCGGGTCATCATATTTTTCATAGGAGTTACATGTTTCATTCGGCGTGCAGGGAACTGACATCTGATCCTCATGTCTCGCAACCTGTCAAACTGGAGTTGCATGTTGATTCTCCACCCGACTGAACCATTACTATCACCTAGAATCTTAATGCATGCACTTTCATGTGACGATAAACGTTTTGAGTTAGCTTGGTTCTAGACAGATAATAATATATCACTATTTGAAGAAACTGGGGTGTTCCTTCAGCAATGACTGAATATCAGAAGAAAACTTGGCAAAAATAATAATTTCACCATAGATATACTGTAAATCAGCAACAAACCCACAATACGCTTATGAAATCGAAAACTGCTGAATAGATCCATATGAAATTTGGCACACAACATTGTTGCATATGGATCTGTGGTTTTATGTACATAAACTCGAAAAAGCTTATTATCTTTGGCGTTATTCTGAAAATGCAGTAATAATTGAATTATAAATTAGCGAGGATGCTTGATCCGAGTTATAGGTTCGATAGCATGATGCGTTCAGAATACGTTCTTTTTGAGTGACATTCAGTTTAATCAAACCAAAATATCAACATCGAGGTGTGCACGCTTGTCATGCACTTTAAATCACAGGGCAATTATTTTAAAATATTATCCCACGGCGACCTAGGGTTCCCTTCTAGTAATTCTATATACATGTATTCACCCGTACTTGAAATCTGCCCATAAGTGCAATATATTCTCATTCAGAGATGAATTTCTGCAATATAGAAAACATTGTCATCAGACTACCTTCATCACCTTCAATTTCTGATTTTCTGTTTGATTCCAGCGACTAACGACTCATTGTGACTGATGGCAAGTATTATTATGTCATCTTATAGCTTAAGGCCTTATGTATCTTTTCTCAAACATAGTAATATTGCCATCATCAAAACCTTTACATACCCTTTCTGTTGGCACCTCATGGGTTAGTGACTCAGTAAACGTTTTAGTTTTATCGTCATTTCTATGCTTGACATCGCGGGTTGTCTCTCAGTGGCGATCCCTCTCGTCACACCATAAAACATATCGCAATGATTTGCGGTCAGGTAACCAATGTAGACTTCGCCTTTTGCGATCGTTTTTTTTTTTTTTGAACAATCAAATTGTATCATTTGATTTGACTCGGGAATCTGCTTGAACATTGTAGACTCCAGATCAGGATTTAGATTCTAAACTCCAGAAGGGAGAGGTTCCACACCAGGCTAAGTGGCTCTAGGAGGATATGGTTAGGGTTAGATTTAGAATTATAATAGGATTAGAGTTGTTACAGTCAGATTGAGGGTTAGAGTTAGGATGAGATGCAGGATTTATTCAATCATGCTGGAACACGAGTTACACTATCAAGACCACCCAGGGGACCATTGGGACTGCTTTGACTGCTTGGTAGCAATAGCTTCGTGCTAAACATTCACTGAGTTGTTTCCCGTGCCTCGCTGCTTTAGGAAAACTCCTCGGGTGGAGCGAGACAGGTGACGGTCTTCATGGGAAGAGTGAGTTCTTTCAGCAGACGTTTCGGCCTTTAACTTCCTGACATCTTCTAGAACCCTGGCCACACTGGGGTCATGACTCCCGATGTCCGTCATCCA
>JBCAUA010009892.1:0-13193 GCA_038406235.1 Peronia verruculata | reverse complement strand
TATATATATATACACACATATAATTTATATATATTAACTTTGGCAGATATCTCAAACAGCATTCGTTAAAACGCTGGACAATAGATGAACATAGAATAGACCTCAAAATGGCAGAGAAAAGATTAAAGGAAATTGAAATAAAACTGAGAGACACTGTGATACAGAATGAGATGAGCTGTCTGGCTGCTGATCACAGATAAAAGACAGACGTAATCAGTCAGACTGACAAAGAATATAGCTCGTATATTGTGGCGTGCAAAAGAATTATTTCTAATACGAGCGATCGTGAGTCAATAAAAAACGGATTATCCCGATATTTGTGAGGAAAGGTGAGCTCAAGAATTATTCGAAAGCAACACTTTAAAAAAGAGCTAACAATCGTCTTCCAGTCTATCTTGAGGAAATAAGGCTTACCATAGACAGAACCACTGAGAGGTAACGGGTCTATCTAATACTGATGTTTTATGTTGCAAATATGCATGCATGAAAGAGATTTGTGTACGTTTACGATTACGCATTTGCTTGCATTTATGTTTATTTCAAAACGACTCGAAAGCACACTATTTTTTAAAAATATGTCATCTATGAGGGCTGTTCATCCAACTCTTTTCTATTTGTTTAAACCTCATCGTGTCAAATTCTCAAGAACAAATAAATGAATAAATACTAAATAAATAAACGTATTCTGAATTAGACATTCAATGAAGATATTACATTAAATTTTAAAGACAGTTTAACTCTTTGACTGCTGGGTTAATTTTCATGTTTTGTCCAGGCTGTTTCAAGCTCCCCTTCACACAAAATTCATTGTGCTATATATCATTGGAGAGGGAATGGGATGTAAAATAAGAATTCATAAAGCAAAAAGTTAAAAAAGCTATGGATATTTAAATATGGAAGAAGTAAAACATTAATTAGGAAAAGCTGATGAGCTGCTGTATTCTGTATTCTGTGCCAATGTATCAGCTCATGGTGGTCCAAGAGTTAAGGATTTTTGCGCTCGGTATTTCTTGCTCATAACAGCACACCTTCCATCATAGACATAAACTGTGTGGTGTGTACAACCTAGTGGATTTTGCTGCTCATTCCTGACACAGTTAACAAGCTGACAATTTCGAAGTCTGAGTGGAAAAGTATCACATATATATTTTGCGAGAAAAGGCCAATAAATCCCTAAAAGTATCCCCACCCAAAAAAAAGGGGGGGGGGGGGGAGACATCTAACATAAATGAGGTAAACTTGTTGTAAACTTGATGATATCGTCATAAAATAGAAAGAAAATGGGTTTTCCTCAAACTCATGATTCTTCCTGCCCTCAACTTCTTAAGAGATGATCGCAGCACCTCCTGGAGAGTCTTGTACTAGTTTATTTTTCTATCCTTAGCTGTTAAAGGCCAGGGCCTAAGACTTCGCCAATGACTTTTTTGCCCCATTCCTAAATACTCTAGATCCATTTGTAACTCATGATTGCCAATATGTGTATGGTCCTAGGGCTTGAGGGATGGCAAATGTTCTCGCACTAGTATTGTATAGAGGTTTCGCAACAGAAGACGAAAGTATCCGAGAAATCAGACGCCTTGCTTATTCTTTCTCTCTCATCACACCCTTATCTCAACACACAGCGCGTTTCAGTAACATTTTGAATGGCTACTACAAATCGAATGAACACTTATATCGGTCACAACTCTCGCCTAAAGTGCATTACAAGCGAGGAGCTTATACTATTATACTGGAGAGCGAACTCATGACGTCCTTTAGTGAAACACCTTGTATCTGGACGTCACGGTCATGGAGGCGTTGCTATTGTGCTATGCTTGTCGTCCTTTACTACGCACGGAGTTGGTCACTTTTCTGATCTAGTGAATCTTTTCTTGTAAACATACTGATTCATTTTTTTTTTAATTGAGAGCTACAGCAAGGACAGAATACAACAGACTTGCTGAGTCTGTCTGTAGACGCAAGTAAAGTACACAAGACACTGGAATCCATCTGACTTTGCAACACTGATCTTCACCGCAGGATCATGACGTCAAGACCACGCTAGCATTGTTGTTACTTGTTTAGAGAAGAGACAACTCAAGGATCGAAAGGTCTCGGGATGACGTGAAACTGTGAGCATACCACAAGGACCGAAATAGCTCACGCACTCGACCTGAGAGTTCGCCGACTAGATCCTGAATGCAAGGCTTTGTAGTGTCTATTTTGTCCCCCCCCCCCCCTCCCCTTTTTCCCCAACCATTTTTTAAAGCAGTATTACTGTAGCAGCACAATGTGTGAGGCATTTACAGAGACGTTACGTCCTATTTTCGTCCCTTTTTCTCATTTTGTGACTCAGATAGAATATAATGATGTGCCATACTGTTCGAAAGAGTTTTGAGATAAAGATAATTGAGCGGAATCTTGCTATTTCCCAATATGTCAGCACGGATCAGGGACAACCAAGCCTTGAAGTTTAGAGCCTATGTTTGAGACAGTATGATGTTAGAGTTATATTACTACAATATGAGACTTTGAATATTTTGATGTTGTGCAGTATGCATGTCTAAAGCCTGTCTGTCTGACTGTTTCCCTGCTAGAAATTAACTTGACAGATTAGCAGAGGAGTAAACCCAGTATGTAAAATAATAATAATAATAATAATAAAAGGGCAGCACTCACAATGATCGAGTGGATTTGACACGAAAGCCGAAACTTCCAACACTCCCTCTCCTCCTTTCCCCAAGAAAAACAAAATCCTGTGAAAACATCAACGCGAAAGACAAAGGATGAACAAAATAAAACGAAACAAAAGACAACAAACAGCGACAGTCTAGATTCCTGTCTGTTTGCTTGTGTGTTTGTTGACCGGTCTATTTGTCTGTTTTTATGACGGTCAGTCTGCCTGAATGCCAGCAAGTCTGTCTGTCTACCTATTAGTCGATTGATCCTCAGGTCTGTCTGTCTGTCGGTGGATATATTTCAAGATAACACCTACAGATTTTGTATTTATTCCATAATTTTGCCGAACTGAACATAGAGGTAACTGACAGATAGAAAGCTGGAGAACAGAATCAGATATGAATTACCTCACAGCATGGGTTCCTAGCCGGTAGATCGCCTTGGCAGGAGGGTCGGATTGCCTTATTAGAAGTGGGTTTATTGAACAGTACTGATTACCGAGCATCTGCAGTCTCTAGAGGAGGAACTTGAGGATACGTCTCTGAACTATCAGAGAAACTGGAGTCCATGAAAGGAACCCGTTACCCACTGCACGATGTATCCAGCATCCCAGACAAGATCCAAGACGAATTTCTGGATCTAACAAACGACTGTCAGTTTGATAGGCTTGCGGGCCCGTCTCCCATTAGTTTCTATCTACTTGTGTGAGGCAGGATTTATGACCATTGTCAGTGTAAAAACAAAGAATACAAACGGAGTGAATGCTGAGGATGACAAAAGACTAGGTCTAGCAATTACTCGGCCACAACATCAAGCATTCCACTAGCTAGGCTGTATTAATAGCTGTTTAAACCTATGTTGATGTTATAGTAAGAATATTTGTGCTCTTTTTGTGAATTTAAGTTAAACCAATCACGAGCTCAGTTCCTGGTTGTCCTATCTCCATTTTGGGTAATTTGGAGATATATAATAACATGCCATGTGCAAAAGGCATAGTAAATCTACCATATACTGTAGTCATTTCACTTATCACTTGCTCAAACAGGTATATTTTGAAAATCATTTTGTCCTATCTCCTATGTACAAAAACAGTTTCTTAACACAACTCATTAATTTTCTGAAAAAATAAGAAAAATGGAGATAGGACAACAGAGAATTGAGCTCACGAAATGTCTTCTGCTCTCAGGGTTGTTTTCACATCTTTTGTCTTTATCTTCCTCGTCTGAAACTGTCTCTTTTTCTGAATCTTGAAAATTCCGAGGCATATTTTGTTGTTGTTGTTGCAAAGCCTGAGAAGAATTGACACCACCCTTTGTACAGTGACGATACGATACACATGTACATAAATAATGTATATACATGTACATGTAGATAATAAAATAGCATGTATTTATATAACTTCTGTCATGGCTGGCTAGAAAAGATGGCTTGTCTTTCGCAACATCTACCACATCTTCATTTCTTTCAGATATTTTTTTTTTCTGACACACCTAGAGGTCAATAATATTGTCTGTTAATTAACGTCCGATTTGTAGAAAGAATTATTGTTGAAAAAATGAAACAAAAACACTATGTGTATGTATGCAAGGATTTGACAGGCTCCTCAAAAAAAAAAAAAAAACCTAATGCTGGAGCCATAGACAGAATAGCAAATTGTAAGAACTACCGAGCAGTTTTCTTTCAAGGTCATTATTTGCAATAAATCCTCTAAGTTCTAAGGCCCAATGTATGTCTGATCATGATACTGTACACAAATTTTAAGCTACGTGTGCAGAAATCAGATAAGCTCTAATTAATATATCATAATGTATGACAATTCCAGGGTGAGGAATTCTTGCATAGAGCTATTCATAGCTAACCAAATTTATGATCCAGCATTCAAGGTAGTCCGCACACAGGTTTGGTCAGAGGGTCATTTCCATTTTCTTGAAAGTGATTCAGCTTCAACAAAGTATTTCAACCCTTTAGACTTTGCTCCAATATTTTTTTTAAAAAATGGTTGTGATATTGTAAAGTTTAACTAATCCTCATTACATTCATTTTATTTTAATTTTCAGAACATTACATATCACATCTGATACATCGGGGCTTTGTGGAGAGTTTGATTTTCTACCATATTTAATACCATTATAAATCTGACGAATATTAAAATGTGTCATTAATTTTCTTGTAAGAATATTATTCCCAGACTGTTTGAAAAGTGTAGCATATGAAAAAAACAAACAAATAAACAAAAAACAGCGGATTCTTTAAGTTTTTGACAAACAAATCATGATTGCAGGCGGTGTAAGCCTGCCATCGGAGGGGTGTCTCTCATAAAGTGCCATCCTCGACATTCCAAAAGAAACATCTCTTCTCTCTCCTTACTCCTGTCTTCTGTCCCGCTTTCTTTCCTCTCTTCTTCTTGGCGTGTAAACCTGTGTTTGACACATTATACTTCTTATAGCCGTTATCGTGCTGATGTGTCAAAAAACCCAAACACAACAACATATGTTAAAGCTTGAAAAAAAAAAAAGGTTTGAATTTTTGAAACCTCTTGGTTGTTCATCAGGGAAAAAAATCCAATTCATCTATCAATTATGCATGTTTTTGTTTAGTTATGTTGTGACTTTCCATGGTGGAAGGATTTGCTAAGACTTAGTAAGTAGAAGATTGTGCTCCTGTCAATAATAATTCATTGATACATTAACTTTTACTTCTTTACGCGTTTTTTTTTTTTTTAGATGTTTCTAAGGTTCTCTGCTAGTTATAGAGACCTGAATGAAGTCTGTCCTTTGCAAATGAGATATGACTCAATGAAATTGGGATCTTCTCAAATTTTGAGCAAACTGGGTTATTGATAGGGCCTTCATGTACATGTTTCACTATCAAAAAAAAAATTCAGTGTGAATGTTATTCCTTCCTCTTTCTGTGTATGAAAAAAATATTTTTAGGTAGAAATCAAGATATTGACAGTTATGGCAGTTAAAGACTTTGAACATGACCTGTTGTTGCAGCTGGATATAGTGACAAAATAGCTGATTACTTTGTTAAACCTTATTTATCCTTATTAACTATTCCATAAATTACCTACAATGTACAATTTTTGGGATCAATAAAAATTCAACTCTTAAAGGCAATTTTTTTATCGATATTATGATATGAAAGGGTTCTGTGAAGGCAAAAATTTGCGTTAAAAATTCATTCACTGTTGAAAAACATGTGATTTCCTCGGTCACTCAGATTGACGAGCACTTGACTTCATCTTGTTGTGACTTGTCGTGTCTCAAATGTTTATAAATTATAAGATGTTCCATTCTGAATTTGTGTAGAGATGTGTTACACTTACAGGTTTGGTTTACATATAGAATCAGCAGAGATTGTCGTACTTACATGTATTTTGTATGTGCTATGCAAATTGCTATGAGATTGTAATACAAATAAGACATGTATAAATATAGGCCTAGTTATTCAATTGTCTGGAGTGTAATTGAATTATGAAGTGTGTTTCTCATGCAGAATTCGCATTTCAGTTTTGGCAATGAAGGAACTTAAAGAAGGAAAAACTAAGAAATTCATGTGTACGGTGCAAAAAAAAAAAAAAAAGACTAGTTATAGTTTCTAAGAAACCAAATGTACAACGTCCATGTACTGTACGTGGGCACTAGTGGAGAGCGAGGGACTTCATCTCAGGACATGTGTATGTATCTGCGCACTTTCTTTACACATGTACGGAAATAAGGAAATGTAATGTAAATTGTGACCAGGTTTCATTTACATGTACGTGTATCTTCTATCCATCTCCATGTACATGTGTGTACACAGTACATGTACATACATTAATTTACATGCACACGGTACGTGTATTATGCATCTATCTACATAGGTGTCCCCTGAATATTTCCGGGGGAGAGAGGGAGACAATCGGACAAGGGGCGATAACCAATGAAATCAGGCTACATTATTAAACTCTAGCAGTGATTACGTCCCCTTTCAATACATGTAGGAGAGAGGCAAATTTTAACTTTTTAATAAATTTTAACGGAAGTTACATGCAATTGCATGTAGGTCTGAAAACTGCGCCAAGCTGACTGAAACTTAAACTTGTACGTTATGTGTTTCCTAAATTAAAGATGTACAACAAGACGTAATGTACCGGTACCCCATTAAATTCTGTCGTCTACGCAGCTGGGCTGTAATTTGTTTATCTTCAGCAGTTAAAGAAATACAATAATGTAGCTTCAAGGTATGATGAGATACCGAGTACATTACAATGTATTATCATGGTTATTAGGGTTATACTGTATTAATATGCCTGCAATTTCCTGCAGATGGTTATCTCAGTAGATGTATGCCTCATTACATTACTGACTAATACTTATACGAGACTCAAAAGCTGTGCTGAAGTAACACCCATGAAAAATCCAGCTTGTTGTGCGATAGCCATTCACATGTACATGCTAGCAAATGATAAAAGATTGAGGTACATTTATGTAGTAATGACATAATTCATGCATAACATAGGCTTTTCGTGCAATAAAATGACAGTTGTAGCTCTTTTTTTTTTTTTTTGTTATTTCACTGTTCAGAAGTACAAGTACTTATACTTGTATTGCTATGCACAACTGAAAATCATAGTTTGTAAGACCAATGTATAGGTGTACCATACTGTGTACACTGCAGTGACCTACCCTTCATGCTGGTAATGTATAATTACACAAAAAATGAGGTTGATATCAACAACACAAGAACAAAAAATGGATGGTTAAATTTCTCAAGCTCCATGCTGAAATCACGCATACCAAAAAAAAAAAAAATTGAATGAATAAACAGAAGAGATGCATGAATCGAAAAAAACTTTTATTAATTTTTTTGCCCAAACAACGTTCTAACAATGGAATGATGGCACTTTCTTCATTCTAAAAAACGTTTTTGTCCAATCAACATGAAATCTCACGTTTCAGATTTAAAAAAAAAAATTCTTAAGATAAATATAACATTCATTTTTCTCTCACACAAGTTGGGAAGAGATCAAATTTAATAATAAACTTAATTTAAAAAAAAGAACTCTGAGTTTCATCAATGCTGTCAAAAAATGAAGAGATGGGACAGATGTTTGGTATAAATCAGGTTGTTTCTTCCATCATGGTTCTCACTGGAAACAGCTACTAACAGATAAGACAACATCTGAAGAGATTAAACACCACTACATTATTGTCAGACTACTTCAGGAAGTTACAACACCAAACAGCAATGACTTCACAACACTAAAACTGGTACAAAAAAAAAAAAAAAACCAAACCTGGCACCCTTAACTGACCTCAATTAAGATTTAACAATGTACAGTGCTACAATTTTTGTTCATTAACTTTTTAGTTTTACAGTGTGAAACTAAAAAATTTTTTTTTTTTTCAAGACAAAATATTTTACTTCACAATGTTAGTTCATGCTGTAGTGTGGGAATTCTGGGCGTTACACATGGATATATCACGGAGCTGAGGTTTTTCAATTTTCACAATGGAAACAAAAATTATCGAAGGGCATCATTTAGAAACTAAAGTTTTATCTTCTACTCTCCTTCAGTAGCATGACAGTATTACTGACACATTTGTGTGCTTGCTGGTCACTTGACAACTAGATCAAAAGCTCCCTAAAACACATCTGGGAGATTACCAGAGCCACAGACTGAAATGCACGGGATTTCCACAGGCATTTGTTTATAAAGTTTCTAGCTACATTCCAACAAGCAGAAAAATGATTGACAATAAGAGTAAATATGCTGCGTTCCATTTACCCCTTTCAGCTACCTGTGCACAGCTATCTCCATGAAAGTTAAAATTCATTCCTAATGATTAAATCTTAGATTCTAAAAAAACAAAAAATAATGAAAATGCTTATGAACATTCAAGTATGATGAAACTTTACATAATCAGAGTGACAAACAAGATAAAAAACTTCAATGATTTACAATCAAAATGAATGACAAACAAGATGAGGAACTTCAATGATTTATAGTCAGGTTGTGCGAGAAACAATCAGGTTGTCCAACAAACAAGGTGAAAAACTTCTGATGATATACATAGGTTGTATGACAATCAAAATGAAGAACTTCAATGATTTATAGTCAGGTTGTATGCAAAACAGAATGAAAAATTTCAATGATTTATAGTCAGGTTGTACACAAAACAAAGCGAGAAACTTCAATGATTTATAGTCAGGTTGCAAGTTATGATAACAACATTAAAAAATACAGTAGTACAATATATTTATCAGGGATGTCAAACAGTTTTCACAAAAAAGTCGGAAACTTTCCTTTGAACCGATCACGGTGCTGTCCGGTTACGTTATAACAAGACACTTGACTTCAAAATCTAGGGTCTTCATGTCTGCTAGAAGTTGTCGTTTTGAGAGAAGTTCTTCAAGCCTTCACAAGATCTTGGGATGGGCCTCTAAAATTATACAACTAGTGGAAATTCCATGAACTAAAAAGCTCCCACAGGCAGTGCCGTCACCATAATCCACAAGCGTTATTACATTAGATCTAGATCGTGAACGGCTGCCCTCTTACACTAGTCTTTCTAAGATCATGGGCACATTATTTGTTGGTGTCAGTACTCTGATGTGCTCATTTTCTATCAACAACTCTCATGCGACCACTGGACTGGATTTTGTCGGGTGTGAGGAATTAAGCCCTACGACTTCGATCTCGATCTTCAAACAGCCGCTGAACAACAGTCCCACTATCGTCCGAGGTATCTATGAAGATAACTCTTTTGTACTTCCGGCTCACTGTCGTCATCGTGCGAAATTTGTATCACAAATTATAATTAATAATAAAACCGGAATTGTCTTGTGGATTCAGTAAAAATTAGCAGTTGATATGCCAAAAGTAGGAAAGTCCGCGACGACCAAAAAGTCGGAATTCCGACTACTAAAGTCGGAAGTTTGACATCCCTGAATTTTATCAAGACATGAAACAGAACATTCAGACTAACTACACTGCTAACTAACACTAATGATAAAAATGTGAGATATAATGACTGAACACAAATGCTTGAGAAGAGAATGAACTTGAAAATTGAAGCTTGTACTAAAATGCACAATCATCATGTTGAGTCAGGTTGTAAACTTGTACAGAGAAGAGCATCCAAACATTGGCATATTGCTGTTCTCTTGATCATGGTTCTCATCATCTAAATACAGTCAATACTGAACACAACAAAAAATGGCTAACACTAAGTTCCAATGGGAACTGGCATCTCTGCAGGACAGTATAGTATCAGTCTCTTGTTTCCCCTTCTTCATCTTCCTCTTCAACACCGCGGATGTAGAGGACATTGTTACATCTGTGAGAGAGAGAGAACAAAAGAATTAAAATAATATGAACTATAAAGGAACATAAACTGTCAATTATTATACTAATTTCAATTCACACTAGAAACAATTTTTGTCATAATTTCTACAATTCGAATTAGCTACTTTTCATAATGTCTTGTTCCTTCACTTCTTTTACTTCTTCCTCTTCTTCTTCTTCTTTTTTTTTTTAACTAATTTTCCATCAGACCAATGCTTGTAAAATGAACAAATGTGGCTTACATGTACACATATCTTATTTGTTTAAAACGTATTGTCACATTCACTGAAAGAAAAAGCTGAGAGGCATCAGTGAGATCAGCAGTGAAAATTGATGTTGACTGTCAAAGTTTTTAATTTTACACTGTGCACTGTACTTGAAGCAATCCACTCCAAATGCATTATACACTATACTTGAAGTACTGTAATACATTCCATACTTTGACCTCTTACTGACTATAGAATGCATTTTAGTTATAAAATGATTTCATTCAAAGACATAAAATCATTGCTTTTGTACAATGGGAGTAATCATACTCTATATTTACAAAATGCCACAATTTCACACCCCACTGAAGCTCATCTGTTTTGGTATCCGCACAAAAGAATGATTTTTCATGTACCGTATGGCAATTTTAAACTTAATAAACCACAATCAATGACTTCCAAAGACCAGTGTCTTGCGCACAAGGCAAATGGGTTGGAGGTTGTGGAATGCAAAGGCGAGATGTGGGCGTTTTTTTTTTTTTTTAAACTATTGTCCGACTCAGGCACCAAAATCTTTCATGATAAAAAAGGTTGAATTTTCATTTTACAGAAAAATACAAAAATAAAAAAAATTTTGGTATCTCAGCTGGATAAAGCAAAAATGGCCGTCAGTCAAAATCGCTCAGCCCGACTTCAGACATTTTGTTTATCTTTGTTCCAAGTTGTGACAGGGCTATTAAGTCTTAGTAAATCTTTGAATGTTTGTTACTGGCAAGATGAGGGTCTCTTGTCCATACTGTAAATAAGTCATTCGCTGAGTGGATAGACAGATAACCACCCTCAGGAGGTTGAAAGGTGTACAGAGGACCTAACACTGGGCAGAGCACAGCACTGGATTTCCGAGTTACCCACTTTGTAATAACTGGGTCTAAACTGGATTTGATCCATTTTCATCAGAGCAACAACTCTCAATTACTCTAGCAGCGACCAGAATCCCCCTCCCCTTTAATTCTTTCTGCATGTTTTTGTTGCTTTATTTTCACAGTTGGTTAAGGAACAGAATCATGTCAAAATCTTTCAGTACGAAAAAAATAAGGTGTAATCAATGGGAGATCATTGTTATCAGCCCTATTACTTCCCTTTACCAGACAAAAGAGAGATTGAACAAGCAGTGTAAAGAGGAAAAACATCACCTTTGGGCCCTTTGCTTGAAACATATACCATGTCGTAAATCTGTCTATGTGGAAAAGTCCTGACATATTATTTAGCAACATGTGAAACTGCTCTACTGTAAATAATACCCCATTTGGAGCCAACAGAGAAATTACTGACAGCCAAAAAGTAGGAAATCATATTAAAGTGGGAAATTTGACATCACTGCATTATGCTGGATTTTTTTTTTTTTAATACAAGGTCAAATAATTCAAACTTTTACAGCACTAAATCACGATTCAATACAAGAAAGTGAACCCAAATTTGCGAGTTTTGGCAAAATTGTTGAAAAGCAAGTGCATAAAAGATCTTTGCAACACAATTTCCAAAACCAGAGTAAAAAAAAAAAAAAAACATAATTCCGCTGCATTACCTGATAAGCACCTCTCCCAAGTTTCCAGCAAGCTGGCTGTCAATGTACTCCTCTGTATTGGCCAACTGGAGATTTAAATTTCAAAATATTAAAATCTGAAATGGAATTACTAAAACTAAAAATGACACCATCACAACATGCATATGAATGAATAAAAATTTAGAAATTGTATTTTTATTCTGCGACTGAAGTAAAAATATGTACATGTATCAAGAATTATTGACCATCAAATCCTTGAAAATGTGCTCCTTCAAACCAGTGGTAAAATATTGTCAAAATGAAAAAAAAAAAAAAAAAATTCTGCAAATTGCTACAGTGTTATGCTGATAAGCATTGCCTACATTTGTGATGAAAGAGAAATGAAAAGCAAAGAACAAAGGAAGGCACATTATGGTTGCAGGGTCACATATGACAGTAGCAGTAAATAAAACAAACAAAAAATCAACCGTGATGCAGAATTTGACATCCATGTCCATCGGATGTAAACTGTAAAGATAATTCGATATTTGGTGGAACATTGTGAAAAATTTACATCCGTCAATATACATATATTTCAAAAATTTTAAAAAATACAATATGGCGGCGTTGTCATCGCAACCGGATGCAAAACAAAATGTTTTTCCACCCTTTTCCTCTAATTTGGACAAGTTGAATCCGAATTTGAAGTGTAAAAAATCCCCAGTTCAAGCATTCGTAAAATCATTCTCAGGCCCCGTACACCCCATTAAACAGTATACTGTAAATTTTATAAATTACCTGCAAATTCATGTAACCATCAACTGAGACCAGGTAGCCTTTGTATTCCATCCCCCATTTAAGTTTGACCATTACTGGTTTGCCCGTCAGCCCATTCAGGAAGGGCTTAGGGTTCATAGGCAGAGTCTGAAATATAAAATAATGACAGTCAGTCACAAAACCATAGCACAAGTCTAAAAAACACAATGCCTTTAACCTGAAGGAGTGACGGTGCTGAATTTATAACATAAAATTTCACTGTTGCTGTCTCCATACAGTTGCAGAGTGATGAAATGCATTGTGAATGTAGGTAGGAAAATTCTGTGCAAGACTCTCTAATCATTGGAATGTTCATATAAAACAAAAAACCCTCTAGATCTGCAGGGTAATCCTTTCCCTGTTATAAAACAATGAATTTTTCTTCCATTTTTTGCTTTGTTGGCTCCTTTTGGTATCACCCTAGATCATAGAGTTCCTTGATGACCGTACAGTTCCTAGATGATCCACTCCCTTCTTTACCTATGTTATTAAAGCGTCTGTGTGTCACAGCTAGCACGAGACCTATTTGGCTCATCATAGCCTAGGTTTGGCCTATGTTGGTGGCGATCACCGAAGACTGGTCATATTCGGACACGTGTCCCTTTAATTGGATTCGATTATAGGGACACGTGTCCGA
>JBCAUA010009881.1:0-13193 GCA_038406235.1 Peronia verruculata | reverse complement strand
GAAGCTGAGAACGTTTATGAGTGTCTTCTTTGGGTCTGTCGGGGTAATAATAGATTGTAAAGCGCTTAGAGCCTGTTATTACGGGGATAGGCGATATATATAAATACTCTCTATTATTATTATTATATAACATTATTGCGCTGGCGTGTGTCACTGGGTGTTAATCAGATATGTAAACATGATTTAAAAAAAAAAAAAAAGAATGAAATAGGAATGAATGAATGAAAGATAAATAAATAAATAAATAGTTTTTGAAACTTATTTTACAGCTGTTTTTGGTGCTTATAAGTATTGTGCGACGGCTATCTCTTTCAGTTGTAGCTTTGACTTTGAATTTTTCTCATTGTTTCTAGACTTCGTAATTGCGCCTGCAGGAAATGCCTTTTTTAGAACTGAATATATTTTCAAATGCACTGCCGATAATAATCCTTGGTCATAACGCCCTTAACTGTACGAAAAATGTGTTTTTATTATCTGACGCGTTTCCCCAGAAACCCCACGTCGTGGCTCATACGGTACAGTGACTGCAAAACAGACCGGATGGTCTTCCCGTGAATAATTACATGAATTTTCTGGCTCAGTAGACTAAGATAAGGTGGGAAAGCGGTGATAATGCTGCGCTGTGCATTCTTCTGTAAACGTCTTCCCGCACAAGAAAGGCTAGGCTGGGCAGAGAAGCAACCGATATAATCAAATAATCTTCTTTCTGCCAGCTCCTGGGACATTGATCGGTCTGGACAAAACAAAATGTAACGGAATTGGTTTAAAAAAAAAAATAAAAAGAGAAGGGAAATGTTTTTACAAAGTTAATGGGAGATGTATTCTCTCTCTTGTTTCATCTTATTATGTATCGATTCATCCTTCCACCAGTCTGTCCATCCAGGAATTCCATCCATCCATCCATCCAGGAATTCCTGCCATCCATCCATCCATCCATCCATCCATCCATCCATCCATTCATCCGTCCGTCCATCCATCCATCCGTCCGTCCGTCCGTCCATCCATATTTATGTGTCTGTGAGCTTGTGTGTCTGTTCATGCCTGTCTGTCCATCTATGCTGTACAATGTCAGTCAGTCTGTCTGTTTACCTACACGTATCTATTGTCTTGCCTTCTTCAGTTTCCCCCCTGCTTCTTTCTTCTAAGCGATCTCCTCATTGCACTGACTAGATTTGGTTGTTTTGCTCGACACTCTCGGTGGGAGCCTAATTGTGTTTATTTCTGAAACACAGATAGGATCAGCGGCACCTTTTATCAGTAATCTTCACATTATTCAACCTGTTCTTTTCGTTCAATTTCGTCTTCTTTACCTGACATTGCGTTGGTGATAATTGCACGAAAGGAATCGGCTTTTGTGCAACAAAATTTGTTTCCCTTAAAAAAAAAAAGTGAAAGATAAAGCTTATAAAAGATGCTTTTCTCACAGATATTTTATTTATTCTCAGCTACACGGCGGTCGCCGCTTGTTCAGTTTATTGATCATCTTGTATGTCTTTGTTCGCTGAAATAAAGCCCCATGTTTTGTTTTGTTTCTTCTTGTTCCCTAGGCCACCTTTGCACTTTTCACTCCCCCCCCCCCCCCCAAGTTATATTGTCTTACATTTCCATTTCACCCTACTGTTTTCAGCCTTTGCAGCCACCAGGTTTCTTTTCCCTATTTGTGCCACGTGTTCAACGCATGCTATCCTATATTTTTTGTTTTGTCGATTCATATATAGATCTATATATATATTTGCACAACCTTATGCGCATGAGTCATTTTGTCGAGATCATTACTGTCTCACCAAATTATACACAACGTAATCATAAATTCATGTTTCAGGGTGAGGCGTGTACCAGACTAGACCACGTCGATGCCTGGGTTTTTTTTTAACTGTGCCAAGGAATACATTGTGTTATGAATAGGGAAGTAATGCTTATAGACGATGGAGACTTGACGCAGAATTTGACCTGCAGAAGGCGCCAGTGTCTTTGTCAAAGCATTTTGTGTGTGGGCGTGTGTTGCTTTCTCTTAGTTCGTAATTTGACCAGATCGATCGATTCTGGTGTGTTTGTTGTGTGAGCTGAAAGCTTGTTCCCTGTAATGGTGATTGCCTAAGATTGGATGATAGCAACCTAGAACTGGAAGAGATAGAAAGTGGTGCTGTTGGTGTGAATGTAAATGTTGGATATAAAATCAGTTGGAAGTAGTTCTCTTGGTGTGAATATGGGTGATGGGCATCAGCAAACAAGGAACGGAAATATACTTAATCGATTTTTTTCCCCTGAGGAAAAAAATTCTTGTGATCCCTGACATATCTGCGAGGCCAGCGTTATGCTGCTTGTTCCTTCGCTACCCAGGGAAAAAAAAAATACACATAAAAATACGTCCAAAAAGATAATTCTATAGATACAAATACGTAAAGGATGCAATAAAAAATTCCACAGAACATTCAAAACACAACTGTGACCATTTAGAACCGTTTTCATTTCTACCCCTCATATGGAATCGATCCAGTCCTTACAAAATTCAGTTTCCAAGTCGACCATTCCCTCAGTGTTTGATAACTGGTCAAGCGGCACCATCCGGTATCCGGTCGGCATCCGGTGTTGTTGCTGTGGAGGATGAATATTTGGCCGAACGAAAAGCAGACCGAGTACATACACAGTTTCTTACCTGGCGTAGGCTCTAGGCTAGTGAAGCTCACGGTATGTGCCTACGGTTAACGCACCTGCAAGGTTCAGTTCATCTCTGCCGCACCCCGGCTTTTACCTCAAACTACAAACATTGTGACCTCCCCAACCTCGTACATCGTATTTTGTATTCCCATAGATTCCTGTTACTGTAGTTTTTTTTTTTTTTTTAGTTCTGTCACTTTTGTATATATATTTTTTATATGTAAAGTCTATCCCTTCCTTTTTTAAAATTCATGTCTGTCTTTTATTTTATTTATTTATTTTATTTTACTTACAACATACGTTTTCTCCTCCTCCGAGAGCTTTTGAATCACCTGTAATTTTCCGGGTCATAAAATTTGCAATGCATGAACGATTTGTCTCTTGATGGTCACATGCACATGTCTTATCTATTCTCTCCCCCCCCCCCCCCCCTTCTCCAATGTTATCAGTTCTGCCAGAGCAGCATAATGGCTACCATGGCTGCAATTCGCAGGAATGGTTTGAAAATCTGACCTTTTGACTTAGTATTTTTTGTCAATTTCGAGATAGAGATGGCAGACAGGGGTATGCATGAAATATATACATGTAGTACCCTACCCCAGCATTGTTGTGTGGGACTCAGTGTTTAGGTAATCAAAAAGCAAGTCGTGCGTTAATTTTGTTGGACTGTGGTAAGAGAGAATCGGGAAGAAATATTAGTATTGTTACCTTTTAATGGGAGCTAGTTTTGCAGATTATGTGCCCCTTCCAAAACAGGGATTCGTGTAAGGGGAGATCATTTTGATCAGCAGTATTACTTTCTTTTGCCAGACAAAGAGATGTTTAGCAAGCAGTGTAAAGAGGAAAAAATCCCATTTCATGTTGTCATTCGAAAGACTTATTGCCAAAAGAATTCGATAAAATTATAACGATAAGAAGAGAACATCTTCTTTACAAAAAAAAAATGCTGTATGTTTCAAGTAAAGGGCGCAAAAGTGATTTTTTTCCCCTCATTACACTGCTTGTTCAAGCCCTCTTTTGTCTGGTAAAGGGAAGTAATAGGACTGAGCACAACGATCTCATATTGTCCATCCACTTCCACGTTTGATGTATACGTAACCGTGAGCGTTGAACTTATTGGAAAGCCAGGCTAGTTGTGAGAGCATGATGTCCATCACACTGGTATCTTACTAATATTACATGTATTATATTCATTCTCAACATAGGTGTAAGTGTACCCAAGAATGATCTTGCCACCTGGCTAATAGAATGTTTTCTCTCCTAGAGCCATTTCTTTTCTGAAACCACTAGACGTCCAAGAAAAACACATCCCAGTATCGAGTTATCCGATATGGGTAGATTATCAGTGAGGGTGGGGGAAAAAAAGAAAAAAAAAAAAAAAAAAAAAAAAAAAAAAACTGTGTTAGCCCCTCCCCCCCCCCCCCCCCCCCCCCCCCAAACCGGTGTGTGACTTCCCACCTATGGGTGCAGTAGTGCATCATTCCTGCGGTGCTGGCGACGGTGCGATATCAGAATAAGATAAGGCGGGACTCTGTGTGGTCGAGATCAGTACCATACTACCCTTCACGGGGCGGAATAGCTGAGATTCCGACTGAGATGAAAACCCTTAGTATTTTGCTATTCTTTTAAGATACGAAGATTGACAGTATCGATTCAGTGATAGAGATTGTCGATTCAGTGATAGAGATTGTCGATTCAGTGGTAGAGATACGTTGTCGAAATGTTAAGTTCTTTCTTTGTTTGTTTTTGTTTGCGCAGATGATGTTACATGTATATGATATAGATTGTCTGACTGCACCAGACTACAATTGAATGACGCATATTTACAAAAGTCAGACACTTTATAGAAAAAGTGATACTGTCATATCCGATATGATACTAGAGATACTCGCACAATAATTAATGAACACGAAGCAGGCACGAACATTTAATTCAGTTTCAATACTCTTGGATCCAGAGACTTGCATGCACACGTAGGCTCAGCAGGTATTGGGTTCCCTGTTGGACGAACAAGCCAAATACTCTAGATCAAAGAGCTCTCTGTAGACACATCCCATCGTCTATTATAGTTTGTTCAAGTGACTTTTGTCTATTACAGATGCTACGAAACCAAGTAGCGTAGTTCTAGTCGCATCACAGTTTGTTATAAGTGACGATTTTGTTTTTCATTTGCAGCAAATCTTGAAAGTTAAGATATTGTGGACTTGTCTTTCTGATGTGTGTGTATCGGAAGGAGAGTAGGTGGGTGGGCTGGCGTGAAGGAGAAAGAGAAGAAAAGACTTTTGATTGAAAGAATCTGTCATTCACAATGATTTTAGACCTTTGCCTTGCTTTGGGTGAGATTAAATCCTGTAATTCCTCCATGCGATATTCGAATTTATTGACGGGCAATAGTGCTCTTAAAAGGGTATGTTACCCCACCCTATCTCTCCCTTTTTTAAAATATCTATATATTCACATCGCTCTTGGGAACGAGAATCACTAGCGGAGCAATACACCTGCAAGCAGAAGACTGGGGCGTGGATTTTTTTTTTTTCCCTTAATAAAGATGAACACTTTTATGTCTATCGGATAGCACTCGCCATCAAAGATCTTGGCTGCTTGCTGGTGCGTTGCAGTGATTGGTATTCTGGTAACAGGAAAGAAGAGTTGAAAGGCGTTCTGTTCTGGCAGCGTTGAAATTTCGTATCAACATAAATTGCATACTTGAGGTCCAGGCATTCACGTCCTCAAAGTGATAATGGTGTAAGAAGATTAATTATTGACATCAGAAGAAAACTGTCATCAAAAGGGCCTTTGAGCTTTGATCAATTCTTTCTTGCAACATATTTGCGAATGTGGCAGCTTCTTCAGCCAAGTAAATTACGCTGCCGTGGAAATAGATTCCATCATTCTGTTTCTGCTCTTTATAACCGGTCTAATACAGTGAGACGAACTTGATCACCGTCATTGGATTTCCTGCAGATTCCAGGCGGAAAATCAAGTCCGCCCTTATCCTCCATTAGGTGGCATTTTAAATAAACTAAATAGAACTGTTCATAATAATTAGTAATGATAAAAAAAAAAAAATGTTTGTAATGTTGATCTGTCGATTTCTCATTATGACGATATCATAATGAATAACAATAATACATATAATAACAAGACAAAAAGAACACTGAATTATGTTAATGTTGGTGATGATGCTTCACTGGGAGTCAAATGAGATGTTAGGGTTATGATAGTGATTATAATTGAAGTAGACAATCAGTAATCAGTTGAGCGATCGATTACTCAATCAGCCAGACTCTGAACATGGATTTTGCTCAAAAATTGCGACTTTGCGCTATTGTTTTCTCTGTAAAAGCACTTCCTTTTCTGAGTATAGAAATGGTATCAAAAAGTCGATAAGTCCATTCTAACGTGTTTGACCCATGGTCATTCAACGGTAGGCCTGGCCCACTGTCAACCAGGACATGGCCACTACATGAGGCTGTAGATCTTCACGATTTGATTATATATAGTAGGCGAAGGGTGCATAAAACATCTTGATTATGACCTCTTCTAGCAATAGGGATGAGGTGAGAAAAACTGCTGATCATGTAAATTATCAGTTTAAGCGTTCTAGAATGAATTTCCCCGTCCTATAAATAGCGAAATTTTGCTTTTTCTGATTCTAAGAGCTCAGTTGTCGACTGTATGTTATAGTAAAGGTCAAAACACATTTGGTTTGCACTAAAAAAGATACGGGGGACACATACAGGCCCTCAAGAACCCGAAAGTGCCTATATGGGAGCCCTTATAAAGATGGGATGTGTGTGTGGGGGTGGGGGGATGGGGTTAGGAAGCAAAATTCGAAAAAAAGATACGCACAGAAAGCCAACGGCAACAAGAGCAGACAAATAAGTCATGGAGAGAGGGCTAGTATGTAAAAAGGCCGACCACAAAACTCTTCGTCTTAATTTTTCGCTGAACCAAAAACGTTTTTTCTTCTCAAAAACCCGTTTTTTGACAGTATTTTGCTATGTAATTGTCTGTTTCAAAACCAGTTGGAACCAAATTCTGGATACATCATTTTCACTACAAAACCCCAAAACATACATATGCACATTAAATTCGGTCGGTAAGTTTTAGAGAAAAATAGGTCTTTAGTTTTTAAAAAAATGGTGAATTTCAATTTTTGTTACATAACATTTTCAAAAATTTCTAGAAAATTATCTATTGCAAGAGAAGGGCTGAAAATTCGTAACTTTTTAGATGTTATGCCAGACAGTGTGTTCACCAAGTTTTATCAAGTTTATTTGAAATTTGGTGGGCTAGATAGATTTAAAGTCAATCAATTTGGAGACGGCAAAATCCAAGATGGCGGCGTTGCCATGGCAACCGTATGAAACAAGTCGATTTTTTTTTTCAGTTTTCCTCTAATTTGAACATACTGAATTCGATGGAAAGGATTAAAATAACCTATCTTTAATAATTAAAAAATCACCCCCAGGACGCCCCCCTCCCCCCGAATGGTTTACATTATTCAGTAACAGCTGCATTCCTGCTCCTAAATTGACTCCTGAACTAATGGTGTTGCATGATCAAAAATTTCTCCAGCTGTGGAAGTTCCTGTGAGCTAGTCTGTACCTTCTATAACTACTCATGATGATGTATAGCCTGCGTACATAGTATGGAGGTATTTGACCTACTTAGAATGTTCGCCCACTGCTGCCTAAGTGGAAGATTATCAGCACCCCGTTAAAGAACCAGCCATCACAGAACACCATCAGGCTCCTGCGGCCAGTTTCCGGTCTAACATTATTATAAACCTTCAGTCCTGTGGAGATTTCAATTTGAAAGAGGGCCAGGCAGGGTCAGGAAAGTGGATACCGCATCACAGGACCAGAGATAAAAGCCCGACCAGTCCCTCTGAGCAGGGCTGGCTGGGGCGGGCAACAAAGAGAAGGCACTTGAGCAACGGTTCGGTGAATGAAGCGGACGGGGCCACGAGTGTACATTTTCCTCAGGTGCGATCGACACAGCCTAAACGCCAGTGCCTGCTGTAGCCACAACATTACTAAGTATCGGAGGGGCGAACACACTGTGTAAGTGGCTGGTGAAGAAGAGAGCTGGGTAAAGTGAACTCCTGAGAGAAAGAGATCGTGCGAGACGGAAACAGGAGAAATATAAGATGTGAGAGAGGGAGAGAGAACAGATTTTTATCTCTGAAATCGTGTGTGGTGATTTAGTACAATTGAGAAGATGAAAATATCAAATAGACCGAAGTGCTTCTTGGGATGGGAAATAATCGTTATGGACTCAGTTAAAGATTGATCTTACATAATTCGTCCTTTCCCTGAAGATGAAGATTTAGTTTTATGATCTTGCCTATTTCTTTTCTTATTTTCTTTCCGCAGTTGCATTCGTTTAAACAGACCTAGCGCACAGCCAATTAAATGCAGCTTTGTGGAGGATGAAGTAATATAATAAGTTGTGCTTTTAGTATTCAGGAAAGATATTATAGTAGTGATAACAGAGAGTATTATATCGCGTTTATGATATCCCCGTTCAGTACTGACTCTACTCTAAGTGCTTTAAAAGTGCCCCCACAGGTCCAAAGAAGACACTCAAACGTTCTCAGCTTTCGGGGTAGCATACAAGGCGGCTGCCTGTTAGGCGCTCAAATCAGTTTGTCTAAAAATATCAATGACTGTCTATAGTGGGATACCTATTTAAACCTCGGTCTTCCCTGGGCCGAAATATTGGGACCAGTCAGGATTCGAGTCCGACGGCCTAACACTCTAACAGCTAGCACCAACACCACAAACTTCTCTGAATATTTGAATAGTTGGAGAGAAGTGTGATTAAAAAAGGAAGGGGGGGGGGGTAATAGAAGCACGATACATTTATGGTGTAATGAGTGTTTGAATTTGCAGACTGAACAGTAGCATTATTTTATCCTAGCCAAATGTCATTAGTCTCCCACCCCCACCCCCGAACATCATCATTATCAACAAAAACAAATAAGACATTCACAATGAAACACCCTCAGTTCAACAGAGACCACAGGTAAAAAAATGCAGACCTAATATCGTAATATAAAGAAAGAACCTGAGATGAGTCAAGTTGAGTGAGACCAGAGGCGAGACGGATGAAAGGCTTGATTGGCACAGAACCATATCTCAGGTCTGGGGTGGAGTTTCCTCGACTCCTAATGGCATGGTTAGACTGATTGGCCATCAGTGGTAGATTGCATAGAGGTTAGCGAACTTCATTCGTCTACGATAAGGGCAGTGACTGTTTTCTCACATAGAGTGACTTATTATACATGCAATACTTTGAATGGAAAGAAATAGAAATCATTAATGGGCTGAAAAGCCCCCCCCAAAAAAAAATGGGGGGGGGGGATTTTTTTTTTTTTTTTGGTCAGACCATTAGTATTGGAACGAAAATGAAAGAAAATAATTTTAACTCTGCAGTGCTTGGAACAGCTTGTCAACGCAATGATGGTATATTTTCGAGCAGTATAGACGATCACCATGCAAACGGCAGAGATGATTGAACATTGGTCATTGCTAAAAGTAAAAGACTTTGCTGCCAGAGATGTTTTATAATATCATTTACATAAGGTTCGGCTCCTTGCAAACCTGCCCTGGACTGTATTTGTAACACCTGATACTGTGGATTAAAGAGTTCTCTCTCTCTCTCTCTTTTTTTTTTTATATTTTCGTATCTCTCGACAATCAGAATCTATGCCTGTTTTGTTTGTTTGTGTTGGGATATAGCGGCACATAAGCTGGATTACGACTATATTGTGCCTAGCACTGTGGGATACGTTTACATATCAAAAAAGATTGATGGTGCCTATTATAAAGTTTTATACCTTATGGTGAAGCGTTTACGAGTCATGAAAAAATACTTTTTTGGGAGTTGGGGGGGGGGGGAGGGCGAATATTAGGATGATATTAATGTACCTTTTGCATCTTTTCATACGACAGTTGCCTGTCAGTGTCGGTGAAGTATAACACCGTGAATGAATCTTCCTTCTCCACTACAACCCCGTTCACGTTGAGGTGCGGTTTTGAAATGACTGATTCTGTGGCATAAGCCGATTACTTTGTTTGCCAATGTGACTTGCGTGAGGGAAATTCAGTATTGGAAAAATGTAAATTATTAGTCTTTGAAAGTCTGTCGTTTGCCCAGGGAGATTTTACTATCGATTCTGTTCCGTGTCATTTTCACCAAGGAAGGAAATACATCATCAGCTAGGACTTTTTTTTTTTTTTTTGAGAACTTCACTCAGGCGAAGGATGGCGCTCGTACAGTAGTAGCACCATTTGATTGATTTTTTTCTTTTTTTTTTGAAGTTGAGGCAGGTGTCATAGGATTTATTCTGTACATATACTATCCTTTTTGTTACAGCAGGCCTGTTATTGCTAATTGCTATTTCCTGTATTTCACTGTTTAATATAAGGCGTGTTCATTCAGTTATTAGATCGATCAAGATAAGCAGAATTTTTTGTTTATTTCTTTTGTTCGTTTTTTTTTCCTTATTTTGAAACAGACCTCTACTTCTTATCCATTTTGAATGCTACTTGTCCAGTAATCTTCTAAAAAGAAATATGGTCTTTGTGAATCTTTTTTTTTTTTTTTTTCTGATCATCAAGTAGTTCTGAAAGGTCACATCGCCCAAAGAGAATCAATCCCTGATCGTTTATTGAAATGACATGTCATTACAAACTGGGTGTGTTTTTCTCATCCGCATGCCAAAGCAATATCGTCCAACAGAAAACAAGAGAGATCAAAGAATCTTATAACGGACAAGGGAGAGAAAGAGAGAGAGGGAGGGAGGGAGGGAGGGAGGGAGGGAGAGAGAGCAACGTCAACAGATAAATAAATTTTAATGAATGCTCCGAGAACGCTCCAGGCTCCCTCACGAGGAGGCTAGAAGGACATGACACATCAGATAAAAAGCGGTACTAGAAAGCTCCACTGATTCTCTGAAGGAGAGAGCTTGTTTTTTTATGATGTTCTAGAGTGACGTGAAATTGACCCTAGAATGTGAGTGTGTGTGTGTGTGCGCGTGTGTGTGTGTGTTTTAATCATTAAATGTGTCAGAAAGAAGAACAGTGTCGACGTTGTAATTGTTGGGCAGGTCTAATAATTAAAAAGAAAACACGTCAGTACAAAAAAAGGTGCGCCATGCATCTCTTTGGTACATATTTGATGTAAACATCAGTGGGGAAAAGGGGTGGGAGGGAGAGAAGGACTTGAGAGAGAGGGGATGGGGGAGGGGGGAATAGCGCTGGGAATCAGCGTGCCATCGTGTTACTACGCTTATTATGTTAAAGATATGTCATGAAATTTAAGATGGACTCTCCACCGGCAAAGAGAAACAAACAACACTCTGTGCAATTGAATTGTTAAAAGTTGAGTAAACTAATTGTAGGAGCCAAATTTTTTAACATTTTTGTTTCTTCATAATGACAATAACTTAAAAATCAGAACAAGAACTGCCAGGCTGTGGCTCGAACATAAGATTTGCAAGGCTGTATTTATCATACGAAATACTCCAGGACTTCTGCCCCTATTTCCCGGTCCAAACAGCACAACACGCAGTAGGTAATGTAATTCTGTGTGACACCAGGGGCCGCATTGTAATCCTCTGTCCCACTTACTAATCGATGTGCCAGAGAAAGTTAGCATGCACCAAACGGTTTTTGCTCGAGTCTGTCATTTATCAAATGTCAAGTCTGATTTTTGTGGAATCGCAGCAGACTGCCAAGCATCTGAAGGAAGGAAAAGAAAGACATTGTTGGTCATATTATAACACCTTATTATTTTATAAAATAGAAAAAAGATTGTCCAACCGGCAACTAACTAAACAATTTTGAAAAAAAAAAATTTGAAAAAAAAGCAAATAACACTTTTAATAACTTCTTCTTGATGTTGAATTGAAGGTAAGCCAAATTTTCAGACCAACTTGGTCCTTCTTCAGGGCAACAAAGTAAACATATAAAAATGTAAATAAGGGTATTGCTGTGTACAATAGAAAATATCTATTATTATTTACATTATTTCCTCGTATTAGTTATTTGTATTTGTATTTTTTTTTCTTACCATTGTTTGTGTGCGCCTGTTTATGCTCTTCAGATTGAATTTATATGTTCGTTATGAAACTAAATGGTCCTTTCCAAATACATTTACATATAGTGACCACTCCTGGCATACACTGCCTGGTCTGATTTGGCGTTTTAATGTCGAAAAAGTTGTTAGTATTAAAGGGCTATCTGCTGTTCTTACTCTTCGGATCGAGATTTTGCGATGAATGCGAAAACAAATAATCATTTGCCAACATACAGTTGATCCCTCTTTGCATACTTTTGCCTTTTCTCATTTGGCAGTATAGGGCCGAGAAAGTTATCCTCGTTTAAGAAACAAGAAACAAAGATAAACAACAACAAAAACAAAAATCTTATTTTATATATGTGTACACAACAAAGTGGTCCAGAATTCATGCTTACAATCGTTTAAATGTTAATGTGGAGCAGATTAAGAAATAACTACATGTAATAAGTTTAAACAATAACAATAGAATAGGTGTCTCAAGTAAAATATGTCATGAATTCTGGCTTGCCATCTATATGCGCATGCATGTATTCATTTGGGTTCTGTGTTGGCGTGTGTCGATACTCTTCAGACTGAGCTTCTGTGTTCAGAGGTGACACGAAATTACTAAACAGCCCTTTCTGGAATATGGCTGACCACTCCTGGCATGTTTTAGCCTTGTCTTAGTTCTCTTCTGTTCAGCTGGGCGCGCAGTGATTATCATAAGTTGATCACGGGCGTCCACTTATCATCTAGGACAGTTCGCTAATGGGAGATGCTTTTTAGCAGACCTGTTACTTCTCCTTGTCAGACACTAGAGGTGCTAAACAAACAGTATAAAGAAGGGAAAAAAATCACTTTTCATTCACATCATTCGAAAGCTTGATCATAAAAAAAAAAAGTGAAAAACTGACAAACAACAAAACTGTTACAGTAAGAAGAAAACTGTTTCTTTATGCTGTGAATTTCCTGGAATTTTTATATTGTACGTTTCAAACAAGAGGGCAAAAGTATCCCCCCCCCCCTTTTTTTTTAACAATACTTTTTCAACAACCCTTGTGTCTGGCAAAGGGAAGTGTTGGGCTGGTCAAAAAAAAAAAAATGTCCCATTGGTCCGCTTAGTTTATTATGCGTCAATGTTTATAGTTCCACGACAGTTCCGACGATACGTCAGAATGTCTGTGGATCTCTCTGACGATTTCTGAGCGGATTGCCATCACAGTAGTGATGACCTTCTCATCCTAGACCTGGCCCTTTTTAGCATTAGAGAAAGTAAATAAATGAGCAATCCATGACATGTTTTGTTACGCTTACAACTTGTAGTACATTAAACCATACAATACAGAGCTGAACAATTACTCATGTTCATTTCATTATGGCCAGGCCGCCATCCTCTTTCTTTCTTTCTTTCTTTCTTTCTTTCTTTCTTTCTTTCTTTCTTTCTTTCTTTCTTTCTTTCTTTC
>JBCAUA010009870.1:0-13194 GCA_038406235.1 Peronia verruculata | reverse complement strand
TAGATAGATAGATAGATAGATAGATAGATAGATAGATAGATAGATAGATAGATAGATAGATAGATAGATAGATGGTGTAGATGGATGACTAGATGTGTAAGCGGGTGGGTGGATGGATGTTTGCGTTGAGGGATGGACGGATGAATGAAAGGATTGATGAAAGAATGAATGGATGGCTGGATGGATAGATGGAGACTAGATAAAAGAATAAATGGATGGATAGATACTGAAAGTAGATGACTAGATAGAAGAACCAAAGGATGGATAAATGAATGGGTAGATGGATGATGAAATGAATAGAGGGAGATTGAATGGATGGATGAATAGATGAAAGAATAAATGGATGGATGGATGGGCCTTTTGGACGAAGAAGCATCATGCCAGACCGAGAGAGCAATCAATGACTAGGTGAATACATTCCTCATAAATACATCTGTTTCCTATAAAGATTGGCTCTCATGCATAATCCCTAAGGATAGGTACATAATAGGAGCGAATACATATTAAACATTAACCTCTGTCTCTCTTCTCATTGCCCCCCCCCCCTTCTCTCCCTACTAATATCCCCCATGCCCCCCCTCCTCCCTTTCAAGGTTTCAGCGGTCATTCACAGTAATTCTGATTTACATTTCCAACATCTGAGCAGAGCCGTGACTACAGCTTGCGTTCCTTGGTAACCTTTGTGGACCTCTTATTCAGGAAACAATAATCAGATTGCTTTCAGGGCAATTAGTACCCTTGGGCTGGGGAAATCAAGGCGACTATGTGATAATAGAAGTCCATATGAAATTTTGTTCTCGGAAAGTCTACCCGATTGATTTCTGAGAACTGGCCTTGAACAATTTCCTTAAGCAAATATCATGCAAGATACTGTATAGTTAAAAGAAACTTTGGGAGTGATAACATCCAACAGTGGATATACGATAGACCAGGCTGAGAAAATCCCTGAGAATTTAATTGCAATAGCGAATGGAAGAGAATTGTGGAGTTATTGATGGTGTCCTGCAACACATCTTTCCATCGTCAGCGGTTAGGGGCTTCAGTTAATCAGTCAGTCAGTCAGGCTGTCAGTCAGGCAGTCAGTCAGTCAGTCAGGCAGGCAGTCAGACAGGCTGTCAGTCTGTCAGACAGACAGGCTGTCAGCCTGTTTGTCAGGGAGGCAGGCAGTCAGGCTGTCGTCAGTCAGTCATGTTGTTAGTCAGTCAGTCAGGCTGTCAGTCAGTCATGCTGTTAGTCAGTCAGCCATTCAGTCAGTCAGGCTGTCAGTCAGTCATGCTGTTAGTCAGGCTGTCAGTCAGGCTGTCAGTCATTAAGTCAGTCATTCAGTCAGCCAGGCTGTCAGTCAGGCAGGCAGGCAGACAGGCTGTCAGTCTGTCAGACAGGCAGGCTGTTAGTCTGTCAGTCAGGGAGGCAGGGAGTCATACTGACGTCAGTCAGTCATGCTGTTAGTCAGTCAGTCAGGCTGTCAGTCAGTCAGACATGCTGTTAGGCAGTCAGTCAGACAGTCAGTCAGTCAGTCATGTTGTTAGTCAGTCAGTCAGTCAGTCAGGCTGTCAGTCAGTCAGTCAGTCAGTCAGACTGTCATTCAGTCACGCAGCTAGGCATTTTAAGACAGTCAGTAAGTCAGTCAGTCAGTGGGTCAAGCTGTTAGTCAGTGGAGAATTCTTGTACAAAAATCAACGACAACTTTTGTGCAACTCTTGTCTTTCATAAAACTTCTAAATTTATCGAAAACCTCTCTCAACATTTCGAGCACTTACCTCACTCTAATTGTTCTCTACATGGCTTTTGTTTTCTGTACATTCTTACACCCAGACCAAATAAGCTGGAAATCGCACTGAGTGATTTCGAGTTACGGCCTTTTTAAAAACTATTTTGAGACTCAGATACAACATTTTCTTTTTGTTTTGTTCAGGCAACAAAATGTTAAATTTTCGTTTAAAAAAAAAATAAAGTAAAAAAGATTAAATATTGATATGTGAGTCAGGAAATAGCTAAAAACAGCTGTAGCTACAGATCGCCCGCTGTGATTTTTGACTCTTTTGCCATGGGCACAAGACATTTGTTTTAATAATAAATTACATAAATATCGATACCTTTAATCATTTGGACGGGAAATATTCTGACTGCCCGGTTTCTTCTGTCTCCCCACGGAGACACTATAAAACTACGGATATAATAACAAATCTTCGGAACAAAATAACTAAAGCTACGCTACCAAATTAAGCAGCAGGGCACACAAATGTGATGTTGAGTATCTCAGATATTTATCATCAGTTATCTTCTTTGAAACATTGTCGATGTGAAAATGGATTTAATCCTAAACCTGCAGTCCGTGGAAGATGAACAGTGCGAAAAATAAATAAATAAATGAATAAATAAATAAATAAATAAATAAATAAATAAACAAATAAATAAATATATAAATAAATAAATAAATATAAACGAAACATGGACACAAATTGATTTGTTCCGACCAACCAAAAGGCTGGAAATACCAGCGTCTATTTTTAGCAGGGGGTACAAACACTCCAAACTATTCACAAATTTGACTCACTTTTCAGTTTGACCATGTTACGATGTGGAGGAAATCTGTCACTAAAACTCTTCACTGTGAGCCCATTGAACCTGGATGGCCTCCAAATAATAGTAGTATTGAGTAGTGTTAATGATTTAATGACGCAAGAAAAAGTATGACGTACTTCCGGCGTCGCGTTTTCCCTGAATTTTTGTGTTTAACACTAGTATTGTGGGATTTCGTGGTTTTTATTTTCAGTAGGGGGTACAAACACTCCGCCGGGGATTTCCAGATCTGTGCTTAATCGAATATGAACTATTGCAAAAGTATTAGATTTGAAGCGGTTGTTTGCATTAATTTGAGCTGTTAGACGTCGATCGAGGGCAATACATAACTTAACATCATCCTGAGGTTATCAAGTGTTTGCTGGATAAGAGTCGTATTATTGTATGTATGGTTACAAAAGTGGAGGTGTGAACTCAAAAATTACAAAGCATATCCCTGCAGTCGGACAAGTCGGGACTTACTAGAGACGTAAGGTAGAGCTGAGAGAAAGAATTCGGCTGACATCAGCATGAAAGCGGAAGAAAATCACGTAACAGGAGAGTTTAAAAAGGTTAAAAGAGGAACTATACTCAACCAGAGGTTGAGAAGGTTTGTAGTAAAATTTGTGAAGATGATCGGATTGAACAATACTTACTGACCTGGTTTTCGTGTTCAAAGATACCTATACTTAAGTAGAGTTAAGCAGTTTTATTTATTCATTTATTTATTTTTTTTTTTTTTAAATGTTGGTGAGGACTATCTTTTTCTACGTCAGCATATTAAATGATCAACAACTAGCATTGGACCCAGAGTGGCCTTACTCATTTGATGTATTGCTAAGGATCACGTTTATCGGGCTCAGACGCTCAGAATTCAGTTAGATGTAGAGGCACGAGTGAGCAAGATTTCATTATGTTAGGGTCAGATTTAAGCTGTTATGTTGTTCACGGCTTCTTTGTTCATAGATGTATTTCTCTTATCTTGAACTTGATTGTTACTCAGTGCGCTTATAACTGCCATTCGATTCTGTCTGTTTCTGATCTACCTGATTCTCGCAGTTCTCGTTCTCAGAACATGATGATATGGATCTTTTCTTTGTGTGTACGCACGTGTGTGTGACTGTGTGTATGCGACGCATTTCTCTATCATCGTTACAGTTCTTGTCAACAATTCATTAGTATTGTATCTGTCTCAGATGTGATCAAAGAGTACAAAGAATTTCGAATGGTAGAAACATGTTGCTAGCGAGAGCATAACTCCACCGGTGCAGAGGTCAGTAAATGAAATATACCACATAATTTGTGTATGTCTGACTCACTTTCAAAGCCTTTTAACTCAATATTTTTTCAGGGAAACCATCAGTTAACTCATAACCAACATCCGGATTTGTTACCATCTTCATCATTATCTGTCTCTAATGTCGCTGTTTCTCTTTAACTTGTTGCCCTTTGTTCATATCAGCTCTCGCCCGCTTCTCCTGTTTTTTCTTTTGCGGTTTCTCTTTGTGTTATTGTTCATTGTCAGTAACAGTCAGTGCTTTTCGGTAACGGTGTAAGCCATATACAGTGCTGTTGAGATTGTGTGGAAAAAAAAAAGAAAAGACACTGGTTATCGTTGTGGTGTAGTGGCCTAGCGGTTACGCTGTCGGACTCGGGATTTGCAGTTCCGGGTTCGAATCCTGACAGGTCCCGACATTTTGCTTTTGAGAATGGCAATTTACACACATTTCCTGACTCTACCCAGGTTTGAATGGGTACCCGACTATAGACTGTGATTGACAATGTTTTGAGCGCCTAACAGGCAGCCGCCTTGTATGCGTCCTAGGAGGTTGAGACCGTTTATGAGTGCCTTCTTTGGGTCTGTCGGAGTAATAATAGATGGTAAAGCGCTTAGAGCCTGTAATTACGAGAATTAGCGCTATATATACACTCTCTATTATTATAGTACGAGGCATATGTTGAATTATTCTATTTTGATTCTCTTCCATATATACATTGTTCTGTTTGCGCATTTTCTCTCTAGTGGCTGTTATCTAACGACCCTCAGGCTGGGGAGTAAGTTACTATGACACATAAGCTGCATTATGACTTCGATCTGACTTATGCCGTTACCATAAAACACTGACCACATCCTGTCTTATACCTGAGTAATAATTTCACTTCTATTTCACTCCATGTTTTCTATGTTTAATGTCGCCTGTGCATCTGCTTGTTGATTGGCTATGTCCCGACGCTCTCCGATTTGAATTTGTTTATATCTTCTCTTCTTTTTTTTTTTTTTTCGCAATTATTTTGTCCCTTCATTTTATTGTAAGTTTATATCACACGTACCACCTTTACTCTTTCTGTTGTTAGCCGATTCGGAACAAAACAATCGTATCCGGATATTTACATGTGTTGTTTTATGAGGTCATAAATAAACAAGTTTCTGTTTCCCCAATAAATGTTGCCAGGAAAGATTGAAGTTGTTTGTTTTAATACAGTATTCGCTTTCATGACTGCGACTTCTCTTGTGGTTGGTTGTTACTTAATGGCAATGAATGCCAATCAGGCATTTTAAGCAAAATCACATGTGGCTTTGTTTACTTGCTCTGCGCATGGCAGACAAATCTGTACGAGTGATGAGCTCTCAGACCTGTCACATCATATAAACAAAGCCACATGTGAGCGATGTTCACTAGGTCATGTGATTTTGCTTAAAAGACCTAATTAGGCCGTAGCCACAGTGCATCTGTGTCTGTATCTAACTCTCGTACTGCATGTAGTTATGTTGCGAGCTCGCAAGACGCAAAATAGTGCAGGCGGGTATAACAAACAAAAAAAAAAAACCGCGAGCTGACACACTAGGTAGCCTGATCGAGATGCACTGCAGCCCGCCGCAATGAAATGTGTTTGGCTCCTAACATTACGCGGGATGAGTGCGAGAGTTAGATAGAGACATAGATGTACTCTGGCTTCTTCCTTAGAATTTGGTGCAAGAAACTAATTCGTGGCATATTCAGACTGGAATCAGATAGTGTAAACATCAACTAAGAACCCACTGATTAAGTGAGTAAAGGAGCCTGGTGTCTAGCCTTCTCGGAAAGAGGGAATGTATTTCGGAGATCCCGTGTGTACATTACACATATTAAAGAACTCATGGCAGTTATTGATCCACGAAGAGAAGGAGGAGACATTTCAAGTGCAAAGTTTTCAAGTTTCGAAATTTCCACTCTAACTTTTCTTTTCTGATCCATTTGCGTATGCACGTAAAGTCGAGACAGTCCACTTTTTCTTTGGATTGAAAGGTGCATACTTTATAGAACAAAACAAAATAAGTAAAAACAACAACAACAAAATCTTTGTATGAATGACAAAATCAGTTTAATTCTCCCAAAATTGGTTGTCAGGTCACGTCGAAAACTGAACATGCAGAGTGAATGTGACTCTATGGTAAGAGATTACAATGTGCGTGAGAGAAGATATGAATGCGTAAGAGTGCGGGACAACTCATAAGCTTTATACAGACACGGGCCCTTTGTGTTTCATGAGCATAATAAGTGAATGGCTGCTGCAGTGCCACATTTTTTTTAATTGGACATCAGATTCTCAGATTATCTATTCTGCCCTTTCCAAAAGAGGGATTTGTGTAAGGGGAGATCATTTTGACCAGACGTTTACTTCCCTTTGCCAGACAAAAGAGGCGTTTACAAGCAGTGTAAAGAGGAAAAAGAAATATCCTTTTCTGCTTGCCATTCAAAAGACTGATCACCAAAATATTTGACAAAATTATAACAATAAGAAGAAAACATTCTCTTTACACCATAATTTGTTTTTGAATTTTTCACTGTGTATTTTTCAAACAGAGGGCGCAAAAGTGTTGGTTTTTTTCCCCTTTTGCACTACTAGTTTAATCCCTCTTTTGTCAGGTAAAAGGAGATAATAGGATTGAGCACAACGATCTCCTATTGCCATGATTACCTGTAGAGAATCCACAACAATCTTGGGGCATTTTTCTTTTTCTTTTTTAGAAATACATAACTTCTGACAAAACTCGACATTGCATTGCCATTCAAGATGCGTAGCTAACGTAAGCACTTTGATGTTGATATTTTGAACGATTTAGTTTACCGTTGCTCAATGGAAAGGTATTTTCCGGTTTATCTTGTTTAGATGTTTTGAGTTTATTTCACCTAGCCATTTCTCTCTTCCCTCTTTTTTTTTTTTAGTTCTAAAGATAATATATTATATCCTGTCTACTCTACCGTTGGTATTAGAGTAGCACGGGTGCGAATATAATCCTAATCTCTTAGGATTGAAAGGCTACATACATAATAATGGAAAAAAAGTGTCCCTTGGCACTTACAGTGTAAAGTGTCATTTAGTCACTCCGTTTATTTATCCTCTTGGCTGTGTTTCTCGGATATGTCTGGCAGTTTCACCATCAGTAACACGAATGAAGGGAATACAGGAAGCAATAAATACCCAAACCAATGGACGCTTGTCCTCCAGAGATATCACTGATGGCCCACGACCTGTTGGCTATGAAAAGGTCATGTCAGGCCAGTGACAGTTGGGGACCAAATTTAACTTCCCAGTGTGTCCGTCGGTGGGTCAATTAACCCTCGACAATCCAAGACAATTGAGAAAAAGAGACTGAGCGTTATGTAAAACAACAATAACAACAACAACAACAACAACGGCAGCAGCAAAAACAGCAACAATAACAACAAGATCAGAAACAATATAAGCATGGGTATGTTGTGTTTGAACATGGTGTTAACACTTGACAAAGCACCCGCAGACCTTACACATACATGATACATAAAATGTATGAATGTCACCCAAACCCCTTTTCTATGATATATTTCACAGTCTGGCGACAACGTGATAAATTGTTGCGCTCCGCTTCGCATTTTATCCTGGAATTCTCTCTCGAACTCAAAGGAATGGCCTTTTGAATATCAGGAAGATAATCTGACTGTGAGTATGTCAAGTGACATTTAAGTTTACCATAACATTAAACAATAACAATATCCACAAAATACCTGTGTTTGGAGTGATGATAACCAGCTGAACTGTAAAAATGGTATGTAAATTTAGAGCCATTTGATGTGAATTTACTATCAATTTACGGTATAGTTTACTGCAAGATATATTTTGGTTGTAATTTTATTTCAAACGTTTAAGCATTTTTGGACGTCAAAATCTTGGTCAATTCTAACATCACAGTCTAAAAAGCATTTTACAACAAGCCAACTTTGTGCTGTAATTTTACGGTGTAACTTTTGCATGTTGTAGTGCCCACATTTTGACCTATTTTTACATGAAAAATTATTACAGTGCGGAAAAACAAACAAACAAAACTAAACAAAACAAAAGAAATAAGAGTAATCACAGAAGACATGATGCGTAATGGAGCACCGAAGGGCCGTTTTGGATAATGTCAGATTGCATTTACCATAACAATCATCATTCCACCAGTTATTACAATAACACTGGGCCGATAACAAGCAGTTATAAATATCACAGAGAATTATAGAAGCCAATGACAAGACTGGCTTATAGAGAGGAGGTGACCTCTCTGAGACGAAAAAGACCCAGTCACCAGAATGCTGGTGTAAATTTTCACCAGGTGCTCTGGAATTAAACTCCCACCTTCTATACAGTGTGACATTCTTTTTCTTTTTTAAATTTCTGCTGCTTCAGAGCACAGTGGTGACTATCTGCCACAGTAAAGATCAAAACAATTTTGGTTTTGACGAATTATAGAGGTCCTCAAGAATCCGGAAGGGATTGTATGGGATTCCATCTGGGGATTAAGAGAAAGGAAGCATAGATAGCCAAGAAAAGGCGAAAAGGAAAGTACAGAAGTCACAGATAGAGAGAGGGATACTACCCGAAAAAGGACTGCTTTGAGGCTAACAGTTGAATTAAAAAGTTTTCACGTCAATTTTGCCTTTCAGATTAATAATAATAATAATAATAATAATGATAATAATAATAATGGTGGTAGGAAAACCCCTCAGGTGGAGGAAACAGGTGACGGTCTTCAGAAGAAGAGTGGGTTCTTTCATGAGATGTTTCGGCCTTTAACTTCCTGACATCTTCTAGAACCCCGGCCACACCAGGGCCATGACTCTCGATGTCCGTCACCCACCTTTTTATAATAATATAACAGTAAGAATAATAAATGCTTTTTTCTCGAAACCCAAGTTTTTTTTTTTTTTGTCACAATTTTTCAAGTACTTCTTTTATTTCTGGTCCAGTGTTAACCAGATCTGGTATATTCATTTTCAGTAAAAAAAAAAAAAACCTATATGCGCAACATTCTTTAAATTTTGGAAGAAGAGTATGTTTTTGTTATTTAAAAAAAAAAAAAAAAAGAAAGACGAAATGTAAAATTTCACTACATGGCATGTTGAAATTTAAAAAAAAAAAATGTCACAAAAGCTGAAAATATGTAACTTTTAGACAATATGCCGAACAGCAAGTGGATCTGGTTCCATTAGGTGTCACTGATAATTGGTGGAGGAGACAGATTTCAAAGGTAGCCATTTAAGAAAGTTCAGACTTACGATTTTGCCATGGCAATGATTCAAGCCAGACATTTTTTTTTGGGGGGGGGACCCCTCTTCTCTAATTTGAACATTGCTCAATTCCATTAGATAGCTGATTTTTTTTCTTCTAATTTTCGTTGTTATAATAACAGCAATAATAAAAAAAAAATCTCCAGGAGGAAGTCCACCTCATCCCCCCTCCTCCCTGCCCCATGTCCCTCACCCCCTTCCCATCTTTCTCTGTGTGAGTGTAGCTCCGAAGTTTTAGCCAGATTTAGGTCTTTGTCATTGGTTTTTAGATCTAGTCTGAAAATCGCTATCTGATGAAACTTGATACCGAGCTTTCAGCTGGCGCTTTACCCACTGCACTAGTCTATCGATTGAGACATCAAATAGTCAAAAGATTCAAACGTTGTTGGGAGAACAGATGACGTAATACATACGAAAAGGTACCGTTAGAGTAACACGGTAAGGTACACTTCGCTAGCAAAATGCCATACAAGGAGACTGGGCGAACTTAAGTATAGCTACACTACGACTGTTAACAGAACAAGGATAACCCACCGAAGACATGATGGATATTGGGACACGGTCAGAGCGGAATGCGATAATGTCAAGTGGCATCTAATATAACGTGAGAACAGGGGCAGACTGGAGAGAAGTCTGATTGTAACGTTGAAAGGTTGCCGTTGGGATCAACAAGAAATAATAACAATGATTTCCAATAAGAAACATGATGGAAAGCCTTCTTACGATGACGTCGAGTGACATCTAAACGAACATAGCAAAAAGATTTCAGTCAATAATCATCTCTCAAAGTCAGTGGCAAGTGGCCGAAGACCAAAAAGGCAGGTGTCAGAAAATTACTCAAACAGCTGAAACCAGCCAGTTTCCTGAGGGAAGGCACTCGAAAAACTGAACGAGTCTGAGAGAAATGTGTGATAACAATGTGCCAAGGACGTTGAAATCTTGTTACGATGAAGTCGAGAGACATCTAATGCGTAAAGCAAAAACAAGAACGATAACAAGTCTGACTTTAACAAACAATAACGTTTGACTATGATGTTGAAAAATAACTGTGAAATTCCGAAAAGAAATAACAACGGTCTTACGACAATGTCAGAGAGGCATGGAACTTAACAGAGCGTGGGGAGGTCTGGGTGTGGTAATCTAGTAACAGCTCACAAGAACAAGAGCAAGAAGTAGAAGTTTATGACTATGGGCTCGAAAATTTGGCAATTTATCATCAAAATCAAGTAGTTTATAGATCTAAATGTTATTTGTTTTTCTTGACCTGTTTACTAGTTGCCGGTCAGACAGCTCTATTGTATTTTATAAAATAAAAAGAAGCAGTAACATTCTCAGAGTAATAACTTCAGGTGCCACAAACAAGAGAAATATTATGCAGAATATGGTCCGATCAGGATAATGTCGGGGGGCATACCAAACTTAAATCAAATCAATTACAGAAATAAAAACATTGGAGATGTCGCCGCCGTCCGCTGTTTGTCTGCCGGTATGGACCAAAATTGTGAAAATCTGTTTTATCATGGTTATATAAACAAAGCCTCTTCCCTATGAGCGCGGTAAATTTCAAACTATTTTGTTTAATAGAAATGCGCATATGTTTGAAGTAGCAGTAACTGTGCGCGAATAGCGAACAAAATCAAGATAGAGAAAAAGCACTATAAGCGTATGGCCCGTGTGACCGCGCGCTTTTGCTGGGGAAAACAATGGGGGATCGTTGCGCTCAGTCCCTATTACTTCCCTTTACCAGACAAAAGAGGGATTGAACAAACTGTTCAAAGAGTTAAAAAACTACTTTTTCGCCCTTAGGTTGAAACATACATCATGAAAAATTCTATAAAAATTATGGTATAGAGAATACTGTTTTCTTCTGGTTGTTCTAATTTTATCATTTTTTTTTTTTTTTTAGTGATCAATCTTTCAAATGACAACAAGTAGAGGGATTTTTTCCTCTTTACAATGCTTGCTCAAGGGCATTTTTGTCTGGCAAAGGGAAGTAATAGGGCTGGTCAAAATTATCTCCCATTACACGAATCCCTCTTTTGAAAAGGGCAGATAATCTGCGAAACGATCTCCCTATAATTTGACACTATATTCATATAGATAATTTCATACGAACTGTCCATGACAACAGAAACATTCTACGTGACGTATTGTGTACCACACAAACAAAGAGCTATATAATGATTTATTGCCTTACATTATGCCCCGATAATTAAATCTGTAAGACAATTTTCTCGCTCTAGCTAAAAACGACTCAAATGTTCCATAAGCAGACACTAACGGCGGCGACGATATGCCTCATGAAACAAAAGGAGCTATTAATAATGACGTGAAGTTACATCTAGCACAACACTAATACTTTTCGTACCAAGTACAAGGACTGTCAGTGTAACGATGAGAAAATAATCACAACAGTGACAATACACTAGGGCCTATAGGGATGTGCTCCGTAATGGACCATAGAGAAAAGCCTGACTGCGATAAGTTCGAGTTAACAGACAGCGAGGGGAGAAACGGGAATGAGACATCTGAGCTGAGATGTTTATTGGAGGGTAGCATCGCCCAGAAAGTTCCGACCAACCGGGGAGGAACTGTCTTCATCAGAACTTACTAGACACTGTCTGGACACAGATCTGGCTCTTTTCCATGGTCAAATCAAAGGGCAGTTCTAGCAAAACGATGTCGGCACGAAGACAATCGATTGTTGAAAGTGTTTAGGGAAATCAATGATGGCCTCAGGTGACAACATAAAAAACAAGGCGTGTATCACTGACTAGAAGAATGTGCCATTTTGACCATCAGCCAAATTACTTCCCTTTGCCCAGTACAAGAGGTATAACACAAGCATTGTATAGAAGGAAAATATCACTTTTTTGCTGGTTACGTGAAATGTAGGTCACAAAAAATTCTGAAAAATTCACCATATCATGAACATGTTTTTTTCTTACGCTGATAATTTTTTCATAATTTTTGTGCATCAGGTATTACAAATAACAAGAGAAAAAGTGATTTTTTCCTTCTTTGCAATGCTTGTCTTATACCTCTTGTGCTTGGCAAAGGGAAGTAACCTAACTGGCTGAAAAAATGGCTCATTAGTGGGTGTAACTGTCTACACTTTCCAGAATAGAGAGAACACCCATCCAATGGCAGGAGCAAACCCAATCTCCTTACTCAGACCATTTTTAATAATACATCCTTACCCTCCTTCCTTTGTAAAACCTATATAAAAAAAAAAAAAAAAAGCACCGATGATTATTTGTTTGCATAAATGTTAAGAAATGAAAAAAGATCCTGTTCCATCTTTCCACAAATGACAGCTGGCATCTTTGGTGAATACTCGAGTGAGTAGTTCCCATCAAATTCCTACCTGAGTCGGGCAGCTCTCCATAAGCTTTCAAGTTTCGTGCCTCATCAGCTGTGTATTTTAAGATCACATCAGCTTTGGTGTCTTGATAATCTCTCAACCCCAGCAAGATAATGTCTCCACCATTGATCCACACCTGTCAACAGCAGAGAATATTCACAAATACTATATTTAACTGTTGGACCAAAACAACTGAAAAAAACAAAAAACAAAAACAAATCAACAAACAACTGAACTGTGTCCAAGGAAAAAAAATGTACTCTTTCAACTTTATTTGACTGAAACACTTGGTAAAGATTTCACTAACAAGATAAATTCTTCAATTTCCTCCCCCTATATTAATGGCTATCTAAGTCATTTGTACTTTAATGCAATACAATTAATGATGATGACATTTTCCTGACTCTAAAGCAATTGCCATGCCTGCCCCCCCCTCCCCCTATGGTGTACAATGACTTCTAAAACTAAAAGGATACAGATGTGGGAATAACCTCACACACAGCTGGCATCTATCAGCCCAGCATAATGTTGAAAAGCATTCAATATCTGAGTCAAATGAACCACACATCACGACTAGATTCATGTTCAAGATTAGTTAATCACTCAAGATGAATGTGAACAAATGAGCCATTCTCAAAAGGTCGACCATAACTGCACTACCCTCACTTCAGGTTCACAAAATGAAAGGAAAACACTAAA
>JBCAUA010009859.1:0-13194 GCA_038406235.1 Peronia verruculata | reverse complement strand
TACCTGTCCTTCTTATCTTTTTATTTTATCTGTCTGCCTTCTGATTACCCATCTATATCTTTGGTGTTACTTCAATAGAATGTTTGTCATCATCTGTTCCTCGCTATTCTTTGAAAGAGAAAGAAAGAAAGAGAGAGAGAGAGAGAGAGAGAGAGAGAGGGAGAGAGAGAGAGAAAGAGAGAGAGAAACATTTTTCTGCCAATCAATAACACTAATATCATCAGCACAGTCTACATAATTATTATACATATCGAGAGAAACAGAGAGAGAGAGAGAGAGAGAGAGAGAGAGAGAGAGAGAAAGAGAGAGAGAGAGAGAAAAAGAGAGAGACATTTCTCGGCCAATCATAAAAGAAAGAAGCAAATATATATAGCACCAGCACGTTCATAATATCAAATTGTTCGGAAACCTATTGGAAAACAACCAATTGTTATGGCGTGGAGAATACGATTCAAGAAAACACAATTCCAGCCCACATCGGTATTTCACGATGACAGCAGCTCTCCACACCTGCAGCTTATACATTTTGAAATGGTCACTTTGATCAAATTAATCGACTGTTTCTAATGACATTTGTGAAATGAAACTTTGCATGCGCACTTTTATATACAAAACGTTGTAAATCGTATTTTTGATCTGAGAGATGTCTTTGCGATAGTGGATTTCGTTCTTTGCGACAATAAAATATAAAAAAAAAGTCTATTCTTGTTCACTTGCATACGGATGTTATTAGGCTTACATTACCTTATTCTTGTTTTCTTCAGAATCCACCAGTCATTTAAAGAGGTAAAGAAGTAGACTTTCAAAATGTAATGTAGTTCACATTGAATCTCATCTTTCTGTGCATAATGCTGATATAGATTTTTTTCATGCAATGCTGTTATCTCACTTATTTTATGTTCCTTTTCTTTTTTGTCCATCTGTGTATACAGTTGTGAATTCATAATTAAAGTATTTCCCTCTCTCTCCACTCTCCTCCCCCCCCCCCAACCAAATCCCCAGAATGTATTCTGTACAAACCATTCTGGATAGAGAATAGATTATTGAGAACTTGTTGTTTGGAAACAAAAGGGAACCTATACTTATTCAGAAGAACGAGATGGTACTGCTCTGTTAAAGCCAAATTTAAAAACAATTCCTACTTAGTTTTGAAACATAGCCAAAAGCGGTTCTGTCTACGGTAACAACAAACCTGTTTCCGGGAGATCCCTACCGATAGTACCCATCTATTGAATGCAGACATTTGGGTTTCACAAGACATTTAGACTTTTAGTGTCCGTACCTTGATGACGTCCTCATGCTCAGTTAGATAGAACCACATCTAGTCCATGATATTTATGAGATGCCTTATTATATTTTCTAGATTTATAGAGCTCCTTAAAGCAAAGCAGTACAATTTAATTATTTTTTTGCTTGAAATAATTGTCACTTTTCTGTTGCATATTTCCCTTTTTTGTGGTCTGTTTTATTTGAAACCCTTTAGAAAATGAGCCATCTCAACACTTCGGGCTTTCTTGATCGTTCTTTGCAGGTGAAGGGGTGTACCTTTACCAGTCTAAATTATTATACTCATTTTTTGTCGTTTACTATAAACACTATATTATTTTCTTGAACTCCATATCAAAAGCCACAGTGTCATAGCAATACCATGATTTGCGACTTTGAAAAATACAGAACTTGAACGGTTATTCCAATATATGAGCGCATACAAAATTTCAGAGATGTTGATGCACTAAACGTTGTCGAAATATTCGCCCAGAGTGTAGTACTTTAAAGTTTACAAACAATAACTAAGATTCTTGGATGGAAAATAGTTTTGTGAAAAAAAAAAAATACATCTTATACATCTTAAAGACAATATCATCAATGTGTAGATGGATGAAAAAGTCTTTTGTAATCAAGATAATGAATTTTACCCAACGTATAGACTTCAAACTATTAGTATTAATTTAACTTAAGATACAATTTAAAAAGAGAGAAAGAGAGAGAGAGAGAGAGAAAGAGAGAGAGAGAGAGAGAAAGAGAGAGAGAGAGAGAGAGAGAGAAAGAGGGGATAAGAGAGGGGTGGAGAGAAGGGGCCTTGTGATCTTTTTGATGTTATACTTAAGTGAACCGAAGATGTGATTGAGTAGGAAAATATGGGAGGAGAGTGTAGGATAAAAAAACAAGATATTTTGGGAGAAAAGAAAAAGAACGAGATTTTATACAGATAGGGATCAAGGAATGAGGCAATTGTTGGAGATGGGTATAGGAGAGTAAAACTATTAAACAGAAGAATTAAATTGGGACATGCAAACTTTTATTAATTTTAAATTAATGTACCAAGTGATTCTGCATAATGTTTTCAGTCTGAAACGTTAGATTTGAAAGATACAAATGTTAACTACAAGATGAAGAAAAAAAAAAAAAAAATGAAAATGAAAGTCAAAATAAAATAAAAACACACCTCTAACAACTACGTTTCAATCTTAACAGAAGGCTTTTTTCCTTGAAAACTTTTCCTTTCGAGAAAACAGAAATTAAGCTCTCTGAACTAGAAGATATACTGAACAAATTACAGTTTTTGTTTTTTTTGACAATGAAATGATACAACAAGTCGTCTTTATAAATTGTGCGGAGGTTTGTACTGGAATAAATGGAGAATAACTAAACTGTGAAGAGACAAGCATTTGAAATACTACAGACTTTTAGATTTTCCACTGTAATAAATAAATCTCGTTTCTGGCGTCTTATAAGTCAGAAAATTTTGGCCGGCCGTGTACTGAATGAACTATAATCAATCCAAGATAATTAAAAAAAAAAAAAAAAAGCAGATGAAGAAAAGAAATGAAAATAATTCCACCATCACAGCGTATAAGTTAAGATGTTATTTTATATTTGAATGAGAACATTGATATTAAAACAGTAATGTGCGATTATCTCTGGCTCTATTTTATTTCTCTTTTTGATAGAGCAATAACAACTCACTTTATATCATTAGTAAAAACATTTAGCACTCATTTCTTTCCTCAAACATTCTGGCAATTGCTTACTCTGCACGAAGATTTCAATGCAGTTTATCACAACAAACATGTTAACTACCAGTGGAGTTTAAGTCTTCCTGGAATAATTTCGAATACAACTAAAATCTGAGTCTCTACTGTAGTCTACAGCAGCAGTTCAAATTTGTTACTCAACTGACAATAAATAGTCTCTCTGAAGGAAATGGAGAGAAAAAAAAAAGCATTCATAGTAGCAAATAACAGTGCATATGTATATTGCTAAATACAGTCTTGGAGAAGGAAAATAAAATTTCGATGATCAAAGGTGCAAACAAAACGTGATTCTGGTGCACAAAAAATTTAAGGTTACAAACTAACGATCGTGTGAGGCAAATAACTGGTGCAGAGAAAGAGAATGAATCAGGACTAAAGGATTAAGGAGAGGGGTAGAAGATGTAATATTGTTATGAGTAAGACAACTAAACAAAATCGTAAGACCTACAAAATAACACAAACTAATCGCCAAAGGAAAAAATAAAACCTGACGAAAATAACGTGTCATGGGACATCAAATCTTCAATCCTAATCCTTCTTTCAATCGAGAAAATTACACACACACGTGAAATCACAGAGCCAGCTCCAGTAATCCTGCGTACCAGTGCCCTTCATTCACTACTGAAAAGAAAGTTTAAAAAAAAAAAAGTCACTGTGTCTATGCAAATATGTCACACGACAGTCCTAACTACCATCGAAAAACACGACTTGGGAATATTGACCGATGGCTATTCGAACACAAATCGCTGAAAGTTGCTCATTTGGAGAAACTGTCTTTCCGGGCCGGGCACCATTGGCTGTGACGGTGGATTGGGTAACAAACCCCTGGGTGTCGGGAGGGATAAGTCTATTCTTGCGCTGTCTTGGGGCGGCAGCGGTATTTCTCGGTCTATCTTCCCCGAGAAATCCTGGATATCTTCGCATCTGTCATTGGCCGATCGGATTTTCTACTGAGATCCAGGCTGATTTGTTTACGCATCCAAACTGCCGTGATTACCGCTTAAGCCTGGGTGCTAAAGGTTTCGCACTTGCATTAGCATTCGATGAATCTCAAGCAAGGAGACAACCACTATCTACTCGCCTTTTTTTTTTTACTAAATATTCTTCTCTCCATTGAGACACAGGCCCCCGCATGGCAACGTATGCTAAGCCAGATCTCAAACACCACCGCCTATTAGTTAATAATAATAATAATAATAAAATAAACGATTTTATTGTTGCTATTGCTGTTTTCCGATATGTATGTTCACTGTGATATGTACTGTGATACTTTGAAACCATACCTGTCGTAAGAATATTGTACTCGACATTCAGATGTAGCGCAAATAGAAGTAAAACCTATAGCTAACAATCAACTGCAATCGCTTGCTGCAATGTCTCGGACAATTCAAATCCCCTGTCATCAAAACCTCCGTCCTGCTCCATCACGTGTACACTTATTAGCGTTTGTGCCGATACTTATCGGCTAAATTGTGATTAACGGTCATGATCAATTGAACAGCTCATTACTGATAGTCATCGATAAACCACATGCGTTTGTGATTCCAATGCAAATGTTTGCCACTGGGTGAACTTTGCAAAACCTGAATACAGGGGTTCTCACTGCTCACAGTTCCTCATGCTTCACAAAGTGGCTTCACCTCATCCTGTAGCCTCCTTTTATCGTATTTCTCAGAGAAATTTTCTTTTTTTTTTTTTTTTTCAAAAAGCAATTCTCAGACTAGAAAGACTTTCGGCGAGGAGCTGACCATGTTACGTGTCCAGACTACTGAAAAAAAAAAAAAAAAACGAGTCACCATCGAGTTGGAACCCTCAGCCACAGTGACCAACACTCAGGGCTGCTGAACCAACGAGAATGTTCCAGCGCCTTTTATTATCCTCATTTGAATGCTAATCTCTTTCAGCGGATAACAGCCTGAGGTGTCTAAATCAGTGGAAATTAATGACAACATTTTTTTTATTATATGACAACACAAGGGACGTCTCCTTGATGGCGTTTCTTGATTGAACAGTAGGAATTCATTTCGTGATCTTCAGTTTCTAATCGTTTTTGTGTAGAACACTCAGCGTGAAAAAAAGTGAGATGAGTATAAAAAATATTTTAAAATCCTCTTATGACTGTACACTGGGTTGCACAATGTCCTCTCTCTTCTCGCTAAAGGGTGTAAATGAAACCCCGCTTGATTTTATGAAAGATCTCTGTGATGGCTTTAAGGTGGCGTAGCTCCAACAATGATATTATGTATTGGCCCATTTCCTCCGTTCTATATCTGCGTCTCACAAAGACCACAATGTGTGTCTAGACTTAAGATGGTGCTGATCCATTTAACAAATGAAGCCCCAGAAAATCACATAAATTCAAGCTCTGCAGTAAACTTTAAAAACATTTGCTTTTACTTATTTATTTATTTTCATATATCTGCAGGTTCCACTGAAGTCTGAATTGTTGTTTCTTATTTTTACACCAATCCGCCAACCATCCATTCTTACAAAAGGAAATTCTTTTCATTTCCAGAATTACTTGCTTTTCTGTACTCGCCCTTATAAGATTCATACAGCCCTGTAGGTAGTAACATTCTCTGTTGCATCTTTTTCGTAACATTCTTGCTTAGCCTCCCAGTGATCTTGTAACTCTTCTCTTGCACGTCGAGCATTAGTCAAGCATATAGCTCTGAACCGCAGAAAGTATCGCCTGAATGCAGCACCACCACACACAGCTGTTATTAAGATGGGCTGCGTGATGAGGTACATGAATGATTCCTTTGATCTAGGGTAAGCTCGACTGCTTTTCCAGAACCTACATGCCATTCACTTGACGTAATTGTTTCCAGTAGCCCCACTTTCGGACAGGAGAGCCAGTCGAGTACCCAACGGCTGAGGTCTCTGCCTCCATAAAAGAAGCGTCATCTGCTCACCATTAATCAAGCGGTGCAGGTGTTACTGCTCCTCCAATATACGAGGTTAGACCATCCGATCTTTTGGTCTGACAAATAAGAAGATAGTGAATGCGACAGATTAATTGTACATTTTTAAAGTCAATAACAACGGCCACCGCCAAGAGTAATAGTTTTGCTAGGCACCAGATATTTTGCTTGGGCAGCCACTTTGAGGGAGGCAATGTCTCGCTCTTGTTCTTTCTGTTAAATTCAATGCCCACATGAAGATTGGAATCGAATCGAATCAAACAAAGCACCAAAACCTTCCAGTTTCTCTTCAAGGAGGTAAGGGATAGGAGGGGTGTGGAGATGGCAGGGAATGGGGGGGGGGGGGGGGAGGAGGGAATGAGCCGTACTTTGAAATATGGCTTTTGCGTAAAAAAATGAAAAAAAGGATTATGGGTTTTTGTTTTTTTTTAAAAGTTCTGTCTCTTCTGAATATTGTTTGTTCGTTTGTATATGTTTGAAACGTACGGTGCATCAGCATGATTACGCCTACATTACTCCCAGCACGATTGAATACTTTCACAAATTAAAATTCAAACAAAATACATCACTTTTATGAGTTAAAATTTAACTAGAAATATACCGAGGGCTTACATGAACATGTGTATTCTAGTAAAAATATGACAATCAAAGTTTGTAAAACAAGGTTAAAAAAGAGTATCATGTGTGAAACATAATGGCTGGTCTCACATTTACAGTTAAATAGTTTAAATTAAAAGCTTCAAAATCCCGAAAAGACCCCCATCTGTCGCAAGAAGTTAAGGATAATTTGTGGCCTCATTTTGTTAAAAAGATCCTTTAGATAAGGAAACTAGAAGTGGACTTTTCGGGAATCTCTAAACTTTGCCCAGTCTAATAATATGTGTGCAACTGCCAGTTGACAGCACTAAAGTCGTTAAAAGTATGCTTAAGTTGGCAAAAGCAGATCATACACTGATGAGGAGAAAAGAATGAGTGAGGTGAGAATGACTCAGGCGGTTGAGGACCACCTGGCCACGTCTTCGTAGCTGAGAAAATCCTGGCCAAGGTCCAATGTCTGACTAAATGGGGTATAATTAATTTTCAGTCTGTTGATCCCATCACCGTAGCCATTTCAGTATGATGTACCTATTAATGATCGTCCTGAGATTTGAATATGGGACTCTCTTGTCCAGAGATCCAGCCTCAGGCCAACCTTGGAGATGGTGTCTGCTGCTTCATTTCTTGCCATACCTATATGGATCGGTACCCACCAGAACGGGAATGCACGCTGTCGCCTGCGGGATAGATTTGAAGGCGTTACAGAAGGTGAGTACTACTTTATCATCCTTGAAAGTGGGGTTGTCAGAGACCTGAGCAGGGACGTCCCTGAGGTCTGAGTATATAGAAAGTTTTCATGTGTTGATAAACACTGGTATCTAAGGTTGTGTTGACGGCCATAGTTAACAGCCGTGAAGATGGACGATTTTGGATTTAGGCCGCGGCATCAATTCACTAAACTGATAATGAGCCAGCACCGACGGCTTTATCATCTTTCGAACGGTCTCTGCTCGTAGTCGGAATGGTCAAAGATCCATCTTTTTCGATCATCGATTCAAAGACAGAATCTGACCGATTGGATGAGTTTGGGGCCGTATTCATCAGCCAGTCTCACAGAAAGGCCCGGCCGAAACAGTGGATTGACTGGGACACTGTCCGCAGACTAGACCGCCTCAACTGCCAGGATTCCATTGGTTTTGACATATATAAAGGCTACATATAGGCCTTCAAGAACCCCCCAAAAAAATGAATTCAATGAGAGCCTTTATAGTGATGGGGGTAGGGATTAAAGTTCGAGAAAAAATATGAACAGAAATCCAGGGGAAAACCCCACAGAATTATGGGAAGGAGCGGCTAATACCTAAAAAAAAGAAAAGGTTTTGGAGTCTAAAACTCTGATACAAACAGTCTGCATGCCATTTTATTTCCTTGCGGAAAATCTTCACAACAAGATGGCCCATACAATTGTATGAGTTAGATCCCAGAAATTGAAAGATTCAAACACTGCAATATAATTCCATTCGCTCTTTTCATCCCATTTAGTCAGATTAGAGTTCCTCTTTTTGCGTGCGATCTAAATCTAAAAAGGGGGAACTTTGGTATTCACAACAAGGTTATTTGTGACCTTTGTCAGAAACCAGAATCTTTTATTGTCGAGGATTTATAAAGATCATAGGGTAGGACTCTGCAGAAAAAGAAAAAGGAAAAAAAAAAAAAATGGAGAACGAGCGCTATATTTTTAGTATTATTTTATTAAATCTCTATATGACCAGGGTAAGTGCACATGACAGACCTTGGATCATGAGAATGGCTTATGTTTTCAAGGGACCATGAATTATTCATTCGCATCGAGACAATTTTGTATTTAAAGGCACAAAAATACAGAGACGTTAAGGTGAACGACGGAATGACCAAATGAAGTCAAGAACAGGTTGGAGATTCTGAAGGGAAATACAAAATACAACAACAGTCCCCTCCCTCCCCCCCCCTCTCTCTCGCACACACACCTGATCTCCAGAAGTCTGTGCATGAATTGTAAATACCAATGTAAATCAGTTTCATTCTCTGGAGATTTAGCAGTAATCTTTTTTAAAGATCCCATTTCAGGTCTTTTTACAATGTGTCGGACCATAAAGCCATAAAATGCCATGGCAATCATTAAAAGGTGTTTGGCTCAATCTGGTTTTCCAGAGTAGAATTCTAACTCGAGCTGAGAAAAAAAAAGTACCTGGAAATAAGCATTTCTTCAGACGTAGTTTTCAAATGCTGCAATTCAGTTCTCAGAAGTTTATTAGAACAATCAAACCATGTTTCGCTATTATTATGTTTACTCTGGACTTAAATCATTTGGCACATACGTTAGGTTTCCAGAGAATACATCTGAGAGACAACAAACTGAATAGAAAATGAAATTACTCTAGATTAAGTTAATAATCTTGAGAGATGGCTCTCATTATTTTCCTAATTGAGCAGAGAGGGAAACAAGTAAAATATGCTGAAATAAAGCTTTCATAGAGAGAGGAGTATCTGGTGACAGAAAATGCGCTTTGTACATGTTTATAATTACAATTAATGAATATGCTTGATTCAAGGACATCAATTTTGTACACAGGCATCACTTTTCCCATCTATTACAGCAAAATACAAAGAAAACTTTTTTTTTATTGTTACAGTAAAATACAACTAACTCTTAATTTCATTCACTGCTCAAAACATGACTGAGGAAATTTACACAAATAGATCGCTGCATAAAGCTAAGAATAATTAAGTCGTCGCTGTTTAGTAAGTGATTGTTAACGTTTTTACTAAATCCTCGGGGCACACAATGCTTTGACTTTTCTAGAAACTGACCTAACCGCTGAAACGAGCGAGTCAAACCTTGATCCCAGGGATGGATACAGTTGATCAGCTTGTTTCTTTTCGGAAATAGAAATCAGAGTATTTAGGATCAAGATGGGATTGCACCTCCTTCTCTCTCATACACATACGCATACTATGTATGTATTCTCTCTACTGTTTGAAGACAACACCTCAACAATCCAGAGGTTGTGACAATTAAAAAAAACAACAACAAAAAACTAGGAGCAGGCCTTGAAATCAAAATTGCATTGCAACAACAAGCAGCAAAAGCAAATGTACAGACTATGTGGTGTTCATTATTAGAATTTGTAAATGCTTCTTCTCTTAAAGTATTTATGATTTCATTAATTTTAAAGTGTTTTTAAGCTTATCTTTACATGTATTATGTGTACCACACTGGTTGTAGATGCTTTTAAAAATGACTTGATTAAAAAAAAAAAAAATCGTGGACAGTGACAAAAATGTTAAAGTCCGGTCGATTTCTGCCTCTCATCTGCGAAAGTTAAACTACAAGCGTCTTTCTTTTTAATGCCTTTCAAAATTGTTGAATATGCCTCAGTCAGCTTTTCAAAAAGGGAACTGCCATGAGGGTGGCAAAAAGTATTGTCAGCCTCATAGAACAACATAAATTGCAGTTATTACGACTCAACACTTATCTCGTAGGCAATTATTAATGTTTTTACTTACAGGAATTAATTGCAGGAACATCTACCCAACTGTTCTGGTGGCTTTTCCAGTGCAACTTCGACACTGTGGCTGCAGAGGAACGATCAAGAGTAAAGCAAGCTACGTTCGGATTCACACAATACCGCTACTGTCTGGAGATGTTCCATGCCTTTCCCGGTCTATTCTTCTGTCTCTTTTTTTTTTTCCCCACCATCTTTACTTTTCCTTCTCCCCTTTTTCCTTCCCGTCTCTCTCTCTCTTTCTCTCTCTTTCTTTTTCTTTGTGTGTTTCCGATTTGGCAGTTTTATTTATAAGCCATTATTTGGCCTGGTTTTGTGCAACATCTAATAATTAGTGTTTTAAGAACTTTAGACATTTCTGTCCCACCTTATCAGAGCCCATCTTTCCCTTTTTACACTTCTTGCATCTTTCTTTACCTAGTGGGTCTGTCAGTACAGAAATAGATGTAATGAAAAATGTGTACTAGCAGTAAAGTTATAGGTCAAACAAAACCTATCCAAGAACGCGATAATACGATACCGTTTTCCTCGTTGCAGACACTTCCAAAGCTGATGATGAAACTGAGTGTGGACTATTATAGTGTATGCAGATAATCCTGTTAACGGTGTGAATCATAAAAGAAATATTTCGATTGCCTTTCGTGAACCATGAAAATGCCAGTTGTAAAGGGAAACAAACCAAGCCAATATAAAAGCTGTTAAACTTTCATGCATGGCATCTTACTTATTAAGAAACACTTCGGACGAAGGTATGCAGTTCCCCACATTGTCATTCTCTTGCTCCTTGTACGTAAGTGAAATAGAGTAAAGAAAAAGACAAAAGAATAAGAGCTCTTTAAATCCATACTAACCGAATACAAAACCTTTTAAACGGAACAGACATCGCACAGATGTTTGTAGATGAACAAACTAAAATATCTAGGCGACCTGGTGAATGGTTATCCTATATCTATTTAATCAGATTTGTTGGATATAGATATCTGATGTTTAACATTTGGTCCCATGTACAACTAATTTGGTGATATAAGAAACACGGTGTGGAAGATTTCCGCATAGTAAAATATTTAATAAAAATATTTTTTTTAAAACAATAATGCCGATTGTTCCTCGCAGTCAGAATATTAGACCAGGTTAGTTGTGATTATCTAATGTGTGTGTGTGAAGCTATTTACAGTGTTTATTTGTCTCATGATCTTTAAAGGATAGGACATACTGAGTGCACATCGTGTCTTCCATGATATTTTGATGAGGCGAACTGAAGTATATTATACCTCTACCCTCCTGTCATCGATGATGCATGAATGTTCCAAATTAGACAACCATCGTTTAATGCATCCTCAGTAGGAATACTAGACAAAAATGTTGTGCAAGGAGAAACTATTCATACCACTATTAGTGGGGTGTTAAACCCAACACCGATCTGCATCTTTGAATGTTCTATAGGTGATACTATGAACAGCCAACAATAACATTTGACTCGTGGATGAGAGGTTATAAACCCGCCCCCACAGATATCTCCAAACCCCAGTTGGCTGCTGCTGAGATGAGCTAGTAGGAGTAGAGGAGGTGGTTCCCTGCTGTTTGATGGGCACTACTTTTGGTGAGATGAGGGACAACTCTGAACAACAGGAGTACCTAAGATAGCCAGGGGAAATCCACACCGTTCTCGCACCCCCATGTTTTTCGCAAGGAAACAGTGTTGGAGTGATCCAGCAGTGAACTTATAATCTTTAACAGCTTACACCGTGCTGCTTGCTACTCATCATTACCACCCTTATCTGGTGCCCCGCCACATGGTTTTGACCTAAATGATTCTGTATGACCTGTTTTTTTTTACCGTTATTAATGTTCCGTTTTGCCTTATCAGATCGCTCACACTTCATTTAGTAACCTGCTTACTATTTCAAAACCACGAGTTACATTGCTTGAAGGATTTGTTTATCACTATAGATTTTTTTTTTATTGTAAGCTTATTTGCTGTGCGGTTTGTAATTTGCCTGATTAGATCTTTAACTTCAAACATTCTTCAAAAACAAATATTGTCGCTGTTCAAGTTCAGAGTATATTTTTTTTATATGTCATTGTTTTTGTGCGAATCAATGTCAATCTGATCATAGCTAGGCCTTTCTACTTAAATGCAAGCTGGCTTTGTTTAAGCATCTCGATCACATTATCTCTTTAGATGCAATACAAACTTTTGGATCATCTAGAGAGCCACTGTGAATGAAACGTGACAATGCATAGCATAATTAAGCTTAGCATAATTCCTCATCACCAGATACCCAGTCCTTATAGCGTTATAGATTTTCTTCTCAAACAAGCCATTTGACCAAGAAAATTTCGTTAATGAAGCTTATAATCGAGTCCGGGCAGGCAGCTACATCTAGGTAAATTGCTTGGTAGGTGTCGGTAAATGAGAGCCCCTGAGGCAGTTGTGCCACTCGGGTTATTGTTATTATTATTTTCATTTTTTGTTCTCTTTTCACCCCATCCATCCTGTGAAAATCACTCCAGCCACATGTCAGGGACTAAGCGCCATAAAATGGAACAAACACTCTATTCGGTGCGACTCCCATGTCAGTTCTAAAAATGATCACTCTGCCAATTTGACGTTAGACACACATAGGTATAAAAACTCACACAAGAGCGCATGTGCGCACATGCACAAACACATACGGGCGACGCACACACACAACCAGTAGCTTACAAGCGATGTATACACAAGTAGGTACACGTATACAGGCTGCAGGTTCATTGTCATGCAGGGGGTTGAAATGGCTTCACTTAAAACAAATTAATTAAATGCAGACTGCAGCCCTCCGAGAAAAACAATGAACGAAATTACGCTATATTCAAATATTTGCCACATAATCACAGCTGCGGGGGACGCACTTGGAGTATAATTGGTGAATCAGAGAGGCCATAGCAAATCTCTCTGCACTGACAGGCTGATTAGTGTCACGAAATGTGACAATCAATGTGTGAGAACAAATTTAAATATGACATGGGTCTGAAACATTATTGCCGTTTTCTCTTGGTATGTATACACTCGCATTTCAAAAAAAAATAACGCATTAAATAACACACACACACACACACACACACACACACACACACACACACACACACACACACACACACACACACACACAC
>JBCAUA010009858.1:0-27512 GCA_038406235.1 Peronia verruculata | reverse complement strand
AACTTAGGTTTAGGTGAACAGAGGAGAGTACGAGATGGTATGAGGGGGGGGGGGCACTGATAAAGGCTGGAGGGAAAGGGAGGAGGGTTATGGTTTTTATAAGCCTTTCAACCTCCTGTAGTGGTGGTTATCTCAGCTATCCACAACCGTGGTAAAAAAAAAATAACATAACTCTATAGGGAGGAGGGAGAACTGTTGTTGAACGATTATACATGTTCATTATGCATCCATGCCATTATGGCCATGGCGCACCTTATGACCACGTTGATTATTGCGCCGCCTTTGACTCGCAGAGTCGAGCATGCGGTTAGATGGGATGGGTTATGGGCGAAGCGGATCGCTTCGGTTATGGGGAAGGAGAAAAATAGAGAGGGGACTGGGGAAGGTTTAAAAAAAAAAAAAGGGGTGTCACGTGGCAACGTGGTTGATAAACCACTAAGTTTGATTGTTCACTGGGTAGAATTTTGTTCGATGCTTTGTCTGAGTGCCGTTGTTTATTGAACATTCGTCCAAGTGAAATGCACAATCTTTGCTTTTGAAAGGAAGAAAAATTATAAATTGTGTGTATGTTTGTTTGTGTATGTATGTTTGACACGGTATTATGATAAACAGTTTGCCTATTCAATGGGCACGCGCCAATCCGGGTCAGAGTTTTTTTTTTTTTTTCAATGTTGGCGCTCAAATGCAGCAGGTGGCGGGGGAGACATGCATGATGCAGGGCTAGCAGCGCTGACAATGTTATCCCACAGTCCGTGTGTGTGGTGTGTGCCTGTAGCATAGATCCCCACCCAGCTCGTGCCAGCTTGTTAACTACACGCGTGAGACCCCGTGTGTGAGAAAGAAGTTTTCAGTTAGGAGCTCAGTATCTACTCAACGTGTTAAAGACATCGTCTCGCAATCCGCGTGCCAGTTACGTACGAACGTGTGCGTAACTAGCGGGCAGTTTTGTTTTGGAGCTGGTGGTGATAATGGTTTTTCGTTCTTCTTTTTTTTTTTTAGACGCTTCAACTCCTCGTGTGTTTTGTTCAGTTCTTTCTACCACTGCGCGTTGTGAAGTGAACGGTTTCAGCGTGTGGGATGCACTGCGTGTACAGTTACACACCACGACCACGAGTTGAGGATTTTTGTGCTGAGCGACCCGCTGTAGTGTAGGCTAGTAGATCTAGATCTACTGCGTGCGTGGATGGTGTAGAGTTTAGGCCACAGCGGTAGAGACAAATAAAGTGAAACAAGTGCTTCTCCACTACTAATCTAGATACCTGGACTGGGTCAAGAGCTGCTGGGTAAATGAACAGTGGAGTTGAAGATGAATGCTTATAGCACCACGCATTTCACGCATTACAAGGATTATTCCTGCTGTTCAACTATCTCTGGAATATGTGCTGCGGTAAGAAATCACACCTTCCTTTCATAACTTCCAACACTTTGTGTTCAACATCGCATTGTGATGAAGAAGTTTCTACTTATGTGAATAGGGGTCGATTATCTAGATCTAGATCTAGATCTAGATGTTGTTCTAGATAAACTTTTACCGCAGTTTATTAGCCGCAAATAACACAATTATTCAGCTGTCTAGAGATCTAGAGGAAGGGCTTCCTGTTCCATAGGCCTATTATTATTGTTTTCGTGAGATTATATAAAATGGCCACCTAACTCAGACCTTTGTCTTACACTGACCCACCGTTATCATTAATCCAAACCCAAGCAGCTTTTACAATTGGGCTATATATGAATTAAGTACGGTAATCGGAATCTGCTGAAACTGAAATAGTTTCTTTTGTTGGCTGTGGAGATCTTTCGTTTTGTTGAAAGTACCGGTATCTTAATTAACACTGCAATGTTGCAAGTCTGCTCTTAATCATTTGTTTTAAGAGATAAGAGAAAAAGAAAGAAAGATAGATAGATAGATAGATAGATCTATTATAGAGATATAAAGAGAGAGAGAGATAGATCTGTTATAGAGATATAAAGAGAGAGAGAGAGATAGATCTATTATAGAGATATAAAGAGAGAGAGAGGAGGGGGTTTCGCTGTTAACCCAAAGAGAAAGCTTGTGATTAGTTTTAAAGTTTACTTCTTTAAGATTGACGTAAATTTTATATGAATATTTCTACAGCTTCTTGACGCCTGGATATCGACCAGCTAGATATATTATGCGCAGTTTGTTCTCTGCAATGCAGCGTCAGGTCAACAAACACAAAAATGGCAACATAAACGTTGTTTAGTTAGGCCTATTACGGTTTCGATCAAAGATAGAGCCCTTTTCTTCTTCGCAAGTTTTCTGTCCTTCCTTGATTCACAGATGACAGCTGCGTGTGTTTGTTTCTGGTGATGATGATGGTGTGTGTGTGTATGTGTATATGTGTTTGGGTGATCTTTGTAGTTACCCGTTTCTGTTATGTCGAACCCATTTCTGATGATGGTGATGGCGTGTGAATGTGTGTGTGTGTGTGTGTGTGTGTGTGTGTGTGTGTGAGTGAGAGAGAGAGAGAGAGAGAGAGTTTGGGTGATCTTTTTAGTTTCTATTTTGTCAAAGCCAACAATGTCTCCCTCTCCCTCAGCTTACAGCTGAGATACCCAACTCATATAAATCTAGATCTATTTAAAAGTGGTGATGATATATTCCTCAGTAACTTTATCCATAAGTCAGTTTTAGCACGTTTTGCAAAGATTAGATTTAGAAAACCAGCAGAGCCACACATGCGTTTGAAATGCATTGTGAGTTAACGATTGTGCATACAGTAGCATGGGGTGTGGCTGGCACAGCTGCAGTTTAACACAAAGACCTCTTTAATCCATGTTGCTTGACTTGTTGTTTTATATTATTATAAATCCCAGGTATAGCCATAAGTTCGGTATATAGCGACTATCAGCCCAGGTATATACATGGCTTGCTTCTTTAGAAGTTTAATATTATTGGCAAACATCTCTTCATGATATTGCTATCTTTTACCAACGGTATAGGGCAGATTAGATGCTGGTTTGAGGACTCTTATGTATTTCATACAAATGCTATTTTGAAAGCTTTTACCATATTGAAGGTGAAGAAAATGGTATTTCTGTTAACGAGGGTTATTAAAGGATATTCGAAAACTCATTATTGATTATTAATGGTGCCCAGGTTTGCTCTAAGTAAGAGATATACATGTATTAAATATGAGCACAGAATATGTTATAGTTCCATACTGACACGACAGATTATTTTATACATAGGGGCCTACGGCAAAGAATCTTTGAGGTTTTGAGTGTGGCATGAAATTATCGAAGTCGTAAAAAGGAAAAAAAGAAGTCGAACATGGCATTTGAGAAAGTAAAAGACAAGAAATGTCATCCTAATGACAAACCATGACATATGAGAATATAAAAGTCGGCGACCGTCTCTCATCTTTCCACATGTGAAAACTTCGCAATGAAAAAATACGTTTTATCGATCCGTTACGTCTCTCTCCATCTCGGATTTTGTTTCCTTTTGTCCGTTTCATTGCCGAGGCAACTGCGCACTAGCACAGTGAACTGAACGGAGGTGAGCCCAGGTGGTAAAATGGTTAATCTCAGCTGATAAGGAAGAGTGGGGGATCGAAGATGTGGCTTGACGTGCTGTTGTTCATGTTTCAAATAGGATTGATTCCAAGTCAGGCTGCCTGCCTTTCCAGGGATAAAGTCTCTGTGCATTCTGCTCTTTTCTCTCTTTCGGTTTGAAATTCTCTGGACAGATTGCAGAGAAGTAAAATGAACTGATAAGATACAAGTAATAAGTAGACCTTTCATGAAGGCCCTGACGGAAAATCAGCCTGTTTGTGGTTCTTAAGTCTTTACTGATGTTGATTTAAGTAAAATCGACTTATAGGTTGTTGTGATGGGAAATCTACATTGCGCAAGTCATACTTCCCTTACACACACACACACACATACTCACAGCAGCATTGAATGTTGTGCAGTTCATGTCTTTCTATGGACTAAACGCACAAAATTAATTCTATTTATTTTCCGTTGTTCGAGTGACAAGTCCCGACATACGTAGTCGTAAGGCACCAGACGCGCACACACAGTACGGGATAAAGCATGAAAACAAGAGACAGTTATATGGGCTTTCATTTCCTTTCTGTGTATTTTGTTTGCTTCTTTGAGAAGACCTGTATAAGCCAATTGTCCCCAGAAACTGAGAACTGTAGGAAGGGCGTTTCTTGTGATGATCTCACCACAGCACAACGCAGCACAGATAGGTGACTTTAGGTAGGTTAGTGATGACTAAATCTGCGTAATGCCGCTCCTGTCTGGCCTATTTGTGTAGGATGATGCCTCTGAGTGTTCGAGAGATTTTAAGGTGTACGCCTATGCGATTTCTGATGCTCATTTTGAGCCCGGAATCAATTATTATTGAACAAAACAGAAAGCTTTTAGAGAGGAGAGAGGACCCCGGCAAGTTTTGTTAGTTTATTTGTTCGTGAATTGTCTTATCCGGTTGACAGTGATACAGATGTTGCATGATGCAGCTCAACCAAGGCCCCAAAACCGAAGATCTGCCAAAATTCCATCAATGATACGAATAAATAAATAAATAATACAGATTGTTTTTCGGGGCACCAAAGTCTTTTGAATTATTCTTGGCCCCCAAACGTTCTACGGCGGTCCAACTCCAGCTAAATGAAATTGTTATACATTGTAATGTGTGGCTGCCATAACTCTTAGCCAGCCATTTAAGTTAAGCCTTTACGGGCAGTGCAATGTGCAGTAACTCGACATTCCAGTAGATAAGGCTTGTCTGTGACCGGCCAAGTACGTGCCGCGAGTGAGTAGAGTTATCGGCTTGGGTAAGCACTGAGTGAGCGGCCGTGTCATGTCAAACTATGGCAGAGGTGCTTTGTGGCTGTAGAGTAAACCACGCCGTCCCCAAAGTTTGAAATCCCGTAATCTTATTAGTATCACCAGCGCAAGCAAGGTCGGAACAGAACCCACGGCTTTCGTGTGAGATTATTTATATCATAGGTTAAACCGATATGCCCTGCGACAGTGTATGGCAAACGTGTGCACCTTGATGGTGATGTTTTTGTTGATTAAACTGTCCGGTCGCCAGAATATTTAGCCCGCTGAACTGTTCACTGAACAAAATTGTCAAATCGAAAGTATAAGTTCATTTTTGCACCTGGCCACAGAGAGATAGAAAGAGAGAGAGAGAGAGAGGACGAGAGGAGAGAGAGAGAGAGAGAGAGAGAGAGGATGAGAGGACTCGAGAAAGGAAGAGGAGAGAGAGAAAAAAAGTGTTAAATTATCAATGAATATAAAGATTGTCCATCTCAGTTACTGGTCTAGCCTTTGATAGGTAACACTGTGCCATGTAGATGTGCGGCGACGTTTGGCGCAAAATGGAGTTCTGCTGACAGTTTGAATTTAAGCTGGAACCGATTAATTTAGACTGAATGTGTATGACCTTTACCAGGCACCCGTCTTGTATGCTTCTTAGAAAGCCCAGAGGTTTTGATGATTGCCTCCATTGAGTCTGTCGGAGAAATTGTGGATTGTAGAGCGCCCAGAACATGTACTGTACAGAGATTTGCACTATATAAACGCTCTCTATCATTATAGTTTATTTATTTTTAACCGGTGGTAGATCAGGATGGCTCCCGAAAGTACTGTCAACCCTTTTGTATTCATATTGTCAAACTCGAAAACATATTTTATGTATGTACTGGCAGCATTACTATGCAGTCCATTTTACCCGTTGGATAAATTAAAGCGTGAATTAGTAGACAGTACCCAGCAAGCTGAGCCCCAAGTGAGTGAAGACTGGTGTAGGCAACGGCAAATACTGTATTGCGTGAAACAGTTATAATATATATGTTCATAATGTTATTATGTGTCATGTCAAGCTCTGGTGTGGAGCTGCTCTGTTTGCTGCAATCAGTACTGCCTGCAGCTTTTGAACTGATGGCGTTTGTATTCCCGATAGTCCGAATATGGGCGAAACGTTGAACGCATTTGGAATTGGAATTTAGTGTGGGCCTATAATTATATCCTAATGTCCTCGCATTCAAGTAATTAGTCCATTGTCGTCGGGTACATGTATTGACGCAACCATAACATTATATAATCCACTTTATCATTTAGATTAAGTTACGTCTAAGAATGATTCAGGTTAGATAAGGATCGTCGGTAAATGTAGTCCCTGTACAGTGTATAGTGTTTGATTTTCCACTGAAAAAAATCTGCATGAGGTACAATTGAAAAATATCCCCAGGCCTCTGACGATGCTCGAGAGGAGATCAACATAACAAGCTGTCGTGTTTTGCATGGATGCATTAAGTATTGGTGCATTGACACCAAAATGGCAATGCATGATCTAGAGCTGTAATGAAAACAGATGCCGGAATGTTTGTGTGTGTGTGTGTGTGTGTATGTGTGTGTGTGTGTGTGTGTGTGTGTGTGTGTGTGTCCGGACGACGCTGGAAGAAAAGAGAGAGGGCGAGGGAGAGAGAGACAGAAAGAGAGAGAGAGAGAGGACGAGAGGAGAGAGAGAGAGGATGAGAGGACTCGAGAAAGGAAGAGGAGAGAGAGAAAAAAAAGTGTTAAAGAGATAAACAGCACAAAAGAACAAAGAAAAGAACGATTAGAGGGAACACGAGAGAGAAGGAGAGAGAGAGAGAGAGAAAGAGAAAAGGAAAAGGTAGGGAGAGAGAAGAGACACACACACCCGGGGGTGGGGGGGGGGGAGAGAACGCAAAAATTACAACACTAGTACATTAAAGCATTTCGTCTTCAAAAGATGACAAATGCCCTCTGTATTCAAATGCAGATTTGACGTAAGCAAAAAAAGATCCTGCGTCATGTACGTGGAACACATGCATTTCCATTAATTGTTGCAGTCATGTCATGCACTTGTGTACTTACAGGGCCAGTGTAACATTCATGGCATCCGTCCAGCCCGGGTGTGCAGTTGATGAGTGGTGATCGAATGAAGGCATATGGGTTTATCAGTTTCAAATGCAGTTATAGTGGAGTACTGCAAAAAAGGCGAAACTACCGATGTTTGATAACTTTCACGAACGGTGATGCGGGAGCAGAAGAGAAGAGTTAGAGACACAGTAGTATACATTTTTTACAGCCTTGGTAATATTTCAGGGTCAGTTTTTGCGTTGCACGATATTTGTGCATGGGAAATGCTCAAAACAACCTTGTTTATTTTCTTTGCTGCCGATTCTCCCAAGGAATGCGGGGGCATTTCAGTGGCTGCAATATTTACGCAGTTGTTTTAAGTAAATTGTGAAGCCGGACTTGAAAAACAAAGGTCACTAAAAGGTACACGAATATCGCGGATAAGAATGTTATGCGTTATACCATTCAAACTAAAATAATAGTAATACAGAAACGAAGTTAAAAAGGTTAAAGTATTCAAGAAGAGCTCAAATTCGGGTAGAAAACAAAGTGGGTGGGGATAAGGAACAATCGAGCATTTGAGAATTTTATCCTAATCATTGGCTGTCCCATTAAAATCTAATATGCATCTTCGTATTCACTTTCTCGGAAACATGAAGGCGTCCAGAGAAAAGAATTACATATTCACATTTACATGTCTAAATGTTAGCCTGAGCATGTGCTATGGTTGGCATGCAGACTGGTATGGAGCTCATTCACTCTGCAGAATTTCGCTCAGTGCTCTTTTTTTTTAATGCGTTTTTTATGCGATATCAAGTTCACGGCCATAGAGTTCACCGTTAGCATCTAAATTTGTAAAGTAAGATGGTTTGTTTTTTTTTCCCCTGGAGATGAGGAATACTTTCTGGAGAGGAAAGGAGGGGGGGGGGGACTAAGAGAAGCTCACGATTGGGGGAGGAGGTGGAAAAAGGAGAATATACATGCATAGATATATATGAATTCTCTTAGACAGAGAGAGAGAGAGAGAGAGAGAGAGAGAGAGAGAGAGAGAGAAAACAACAACAAACAGAGGACACTTGCTTTTGTGTGTGTGTCTGTGTTTTATGTATGTGTGTGTGTGTGAGAGAGAGAGAGAGAAAGCGAGAGCGAACGAGCCAGAGGGGAGAGGAGAGGAAAAAAAAAAAAGTAGGGGAAGGGAAGGGAGTAAGTAAAATGATGATACATTTTTGTCTTTTGTTAACAGGAAATGTGATGTGCCCCCTGTCAGCAGTATCGTTTTTAACCCTGTGTCCACTTTCTCTTTCTCCTCTTCCTATGTTTAATCGTAATTATTTCTCTCCTTTTCTCAGTAGTTTTTATTCTGGGATAAATATTAAAGAATATTGCTGTCGTTTTTGTCTTAGCTTCATTGCGAGTCAAGCACAGGTCTATTACCTAGAGGTATTACGGCATTTGCCTCTTCATGCTGGAGTATCTGTTCTTACGAATTTACCGAATCTCTAGGGCCATTTTATTAATCACTCATCAACATCTCTTGACCCACCAACAGAGAGCTTTTTGGAAATGAAATGCTCGGTAACAGATATCTGTATACATATTTATAATTAGATGTATGTCTATCTATCACTCAGCTTAGTATATATTCCACATGATCTTCCCTCGTTAAGCAAAATACTTAGCGACCCATCTTTCAAAAGCTTCAGTGAGCTTTGGCGATGTAAGTTGAAGGTATTAATGTTAGTCATTAACAGCATCCCACTGAGAATTATACATGTACCAGTATACCATCTTATTTTACACCTCCCGGGGATGTCAAACTTCCTGCCTTGGTTAAAAAAAATTGACGTTTTTGGCTCTAATCAGATTTTTTTGCTCACCTCTTTTTTCACCTTTTTGATTTAAAAAATATTGCAGTTTTTACATGTTACCGTTAGAATTTGGCGTGGCAAAAGTAGAAGGCGAAAGGTTTCCTACTTTTACATGGAAACAGATTGACACCCCTGACATCCTCTTGGTGACCTCCGCGACATTTTCAGTAGTCTTAAGTATCATTTTCTTTAACCCACGAAGTATCAGTACAAAATGATAGAATGTTCATATTTATATAGTAACAGTATTTCTTTTTTTTTTTTTTATAAATTATTTTTATGTGATAGTTTAGATCTAAAGTCGATATTGGATAAACAATATTGTATATTGCTTTACTTGGAACTGTTGATATGAATAGTATAATGGCTCAGATTTAACCAAATCGCCCATTTGACACTTGAAGGGTTAAGTATCTCTTATGATCGAAGTGGTTTGTTTATTGTTGGAATGGACAAGGTCCTGTACTGTGATTGCTAATCATACACACGTACACACAAATTAAAAAAAAAAATGTCTGCTCTCCGCCAGTCTGCTCCTATCTATCTTTCCGCCCGTCTCTACATATGTCCAGTTCGCTCGTCAATCCGTCCGTCCGTCCGTCCATCCGTCCGTCCGTCCGTCTATCCATCCACTCAGCTAATCAGCCAGCCGTCTAGCCACTCGGCGGATCCATATAGTCCATCTGTCTGTTTGTCCACCTGCTGTTCCTGCCTGCATCTCTGGAACTTGCTGCCAGCAGAAGTAAACGAAGGAAAGCTAAAGACCCCCCCCCTCCCCCCCCCCCCAAAAAAAAAGGGGGGGGGGATGGTAGCAAGGGGCAGAGCAAGATGGAAAAGAAGAAGGACAGAAGGGTTTGGGCTTGAGAAAAAGAGTACAGAAAGCGGTGAAAAAAAAAGAGAGAGAGTGAGAGAGAGAGAGAGGATGAGAGAGAAAAATAATTAGAGAAAGAGAGAGAGAAGAAAAACAGGAGGAAATCAAAGAGCTAGAGCAGGGGTCTCAAACACGCGGGCCGCATGTGGCCCTCCAGTCCAAGCAATAATTTGCGGCCCTTGAGCAACCTGGCATTGTATACATGCACAGTTGAAAAACCTTGCATAGGCCTGATACAGCTAAAACTATAGTAAGCCCAATTGAAAGAAAGAAAAAGACTTTCATTATGAAACTGGATTTTAATAAATGTTATGATTTATATAATTAGTTTTCACAACTATGTTTACAATTTTACTCTTCCCCATACGACCAACATTTTTGTGGCCCTCGGGATGCACTATTTATCATATTTTGGCCCCATTCTTGTCTTGAGTTTGAGACCCCTGAGCTAGAGGATGTGGGATAATATGAGATTCTTTATCGCTATCCAGGGCCTCATGGATGCAGCATTACTTTTATAACCGACAATGACTACAGATCTCTACACTGTCGGAAGATTACAGGAGAAAACCAGACCCTTCCCTCCTCCACCCGTGATTTCTTAACTGATTTTAATGCAAATCATTTACATGTATCTACAGCCTAGGAGGTGGGGGAAGGAGGAGGTGGGGGTGGATTTAGCGGGAGGGTAGTGTTCGTGAGTGGTAAAATATACAAAGTTCTAAAACAGACAGCATCATGTAGAAAGAACAGCGACCTCAGGTTCTAATGTCGAACTGATGGATAGAATACAGAGCTCCATGAAAAAGGAAGCAGGAGAGATATTGATACAGATAGATGCAGTGCATGCACTCTGTTGTACAGCGACCAGTCTGAGTTATATGGCCAGTTATCTATGCTGAAGAGCTGCGGGATAAAGTAGATGTATGTAGATGTAGATGGTGTAGATATGATAATGCCTCGTGCTGTCGGTCCGTGCGGTAGTCGGCGGCTCTACAGAGGGCACCGGCCGTGACCAGATCCTGGTGCTATGGCCAGGTCAAGGTGAACCTCAGGCCTGGGGTGAATCTATGTGGCCACCCCCCCCCCCTTTTTTTTTTCTCTTCCTGGTCCACTTTTCATCTATTATTGTTTTTCCCCCCTTTATTGTGGCTGTTATGTGAGTGAGAGATGGAGACAGAGCACGGGGATCCGGCAAGGGATTTTTGCTGCATGGTTGGGAACACACCGTGTGGCGCAGATGAAAGATATACCGTAAAGAAAAGGTGGTGGTAGAGGAGCGCCATTATAGTCAACACCAGCTTTAACCAGCTCTGTGTTTTTTTTTTTTACTTGGATCTAGTTATAGTCATACCCCATTACTCTTCGTGCCTTAGTGTGTATATGAATTTTAAACCACAATTTGTCGTTTCACAGCTCATTAAAATTTTGTTTCTTGTCAGGTGGCGCGTTTGTGCGTATGTCGTGTACATGTTTGTGTGTGAGTTACTGTGAGTGTGTTTGTGCATGTTTATGTGTGCGCGCGCTTGTATGTGTGCGTGTGTGTATATGTGTGTGTTTATATATGTGTATGTGGTGTATATGTGTGTGTGTATGTGTTTGTGTGAAAGTAAATAACCGCTTTATTGAGTTAAGGAATTTGTTTTCTTTTTATTCCTGGGAAGAGGCCTAAGGCTTTAACGTTTTTTTTTTTTTTTTTGAAATCATTGGCATCTTATCAGAACGTAAACGCACAAGAGTAGGCGTTTTTGTTTGCAGAAAAACTGTAATGATGTTAATTTGAAGAAGCATACAACTGATATGATATTAAGAAAACATAGTTCCCCTGTCATGGATTTTGGGTCGTAGATAGGTAAATGCACATCTCATGTTAAACATCTTGTAAGAAACTACGTGGGCGTATAATAAATGTGACTGATTATCTGCAATTCTGTAAAAATGCAGTTCCAGTTTCTGGTCGTAAGACATTTAAGACGCTTTGCGTGGGTGACTGCATGTTTAAGTTTAATTGACCAGATTTCCTTAGTGTGACGTCTTGCTTGTTTTTAAATTCATCCTCACAACGAATCCGTGTACGCATAATGAAATAATTGGCCTGAAATAATTATTTTGTCTGAAACTCTGTTCAGAAATAGGAGATCGTTTTGACCAGTCCTGTTATTACTTCCCTCTGCCAGGCACAAGCGGTGCTGAACAAGCAGTGCAGAGAGCGCTCGTTATTTGAAAGTTACACTATCTGAAATTCCGAAAAAAATGTACTATAAGGAATATAATATTCTTTTTGTTGTGATCACTTTATCAACTTTTTTTTTTTTTTTTTGCACGCACGCACACATACACACGCACACACGCGCACGCACGCACCCACGTACGTACGCACACACACACGCACACATTTGTGACCCAGCTTTTCGAATGAAAAGAAGTGATTTTTTTCTTCATTACACTGCTTGTTCAACACTCCTTGTATCTGGTAAAAGGGAAGTAATAAGAGTAATCGAAAACGATTTCACATAGCGGAATAATGTCCGACATTTTTTCTTTTTAAAGAGAAGATAGAAAGAAAGAAAAAGAAAAAAAAAGTTCAGAGTGTCAGATGAGATAATGTGAGGACGTTTTCTCATGTTTGTTTGTTTCTGACATTCCCATGCAGGAGCAACGTCTCAGGAAAAGTAATTCCATGCGCTACAAAAGTGCAATACGCTAACTAAGTTCAAGTTACTTGACTTTTCTTTGGCGGTTAAAAAGCAGAATTTTTAATCGTGGAGCTCAGGACACTTAATCGGCTGAATGCGTGTCTTAATTCCTTAGTGTCGGCACATCTCAGCGTGAGACAAACCGATGAACTAACATGATAGCTCGTCTTCTTGCAAGGCAATCTTGATTACAGAATTCGAATGAAAGTGTCTGTCTGTCTACCTGTCTGTCTGTCCAATAGAGCGTTTCTATAATAAAGGTGTTTCAATGGAAGTAGACAACTAAGCAGCTGTTGATAATTTTCTTTTTTTTTTAATGTAGCACACATTTTTTATTTCAGATTATATGTTTGAAAAAGCATTAAATTTTATCCAAAATGATTGTCATGATACAGTTGACAACGTATAAGCAGGACCTGACTACTAAGATTTAAGTTTAGTTGAATAGAATAGAATTGAAATGAATCCTTGCTTTTTTGTTTATTTATTTGTTTGTTTGTTTGTTTTTTTATTTATGGTCACTGAAATAACCAAGGAATGAGTAAGAGATGAAGGTTGTACATAAGTACTTGATAGTTGTAAGGCTAAGACGATTATGTTGAAATAGTGAGAGCATATTGTTAGGTCAAATATGTTGCGAGAGAAGAAAGGAGAGATATAGAGAAGGGGGGGGGGGGGGAAAGAAAGAGATAGAGAGAGATAGGAGAAACATATTTTTACATAAGTTGAACGTTTGTGATTGCATCACATGCCACACCATTAGAACTAGTCAGCCTACTTTCATTATAAATAGACGGTGCGGAAATGTTTCCGATCGAGGAGAATTCAATTTTCAGAGGATTCGTGGTCCAGCACACGTGCAGGTGTTTTCTCTGGAGATTTCTGCATAGGTAGAAAATGTTGAATGGAAGCCCGGAAGACAAAGACACACAATAAACAATCTGTTAACTCAGATATATCTTTCTGTCGGCCTGCTTATGTCTGTTTACCTTTTTCGTCTGGGCTGTCTGCATTCTGCCTGCTCGCTTTCCATCTATCATCCTTCCGCCCATCCATCCATCTATCCATCCATCCTTCCATCCATCTATCCATCCACCCTTCCATCCATCCATCCATCCATCCATCCACCCTTCCATTCATCCTCCACCAATCCATCCATCCACCTATCCATCCATCCATCCATCTATCCATCCTCCTTCCATCCATCCGTCCATCCATCATCCATCCATCCATCCATCCATCCATCCATCCATCTACATCCATCCATCCATCCATCCATCCATCTTTTTGCCTGCCTAGATATTTGCTTGTCCATCGTTCGACGTTTTGCCTGTCCGTCTGTATGTCTGTTTGCCTTTGCCGGTGTTTGTGTCTCACCGCTTGTTTTGGGCCCCAACCTTTTGCATTCTGTCCCAGTTAGACGGCTGTTTGCCTTTATTTCTACATATCTAGATCTACATCTCACCTTTTTGGGGGGACACATGTACAACAGCACAATCCATGCATACTGTATGTCATTGTATATCTATCAGATGCTGACCAGCAGCTGTCGGCAATGCGCCTGTGATATCTCTGCTTGTTTTTTCCTCGTCTCCAGATAAGACAAAAAGACGTAAAAGAGACGGGGAAGAATTTAGAAAGATTGGACATGTACATGTATTTTGATTTGCGTAGGTGAGCACTCGACAGCAGTCTTGCACGTAGCCTGGTAAGATAAAGAAAGAGCTAGAGGCAGGCGGAAGAGAAAGAAGGGTGGGAGGGAATGGGGGCGGTGTACACCGGTAGCGCTTACCTGGTTAGACCGTGCCAGAGTCTTTGTCTGATAGATAGGCTAGAAATAGCACGCCGAGTCATAAGGCGCTAGAAAGAAAGGGGGAAAGGGAGGAGGTGATGGAGGGGGTAGGGCTATGTTGATTTTTTTAAAAAAGATTCCTTTCCGTCACCTTTTCTTTCTTATATTCTTTGGTTTCTCTTTCGTTCATTCCTTGACCCCATAGCAGCAGGGGCGAAAAATTCCCCACAAGCGAGAGAGGGGAAGTAGAAAAGTTGTCAAGCAGTGTTAGCAAACTAAGTAACACTTGTTCACAGCTTGAAACCAAAATAAGTAAGAAAACTACCCGTAGTTCTTAACTGTCGAGATATCTTACACCAAGTTTAATAGTTATGGATGGCAAAGAACGGTTTCTTTCCCTAACTCGGTTTTATTAGAAGCCAATTCGTCAATCACCCAACGAGCTAATCTACACACACACACACACACCTCCACAAAAAAAAAAGGGGGGGGGGGAGTGCGTTTTTACTAATTGAAAACAACGAAATACCAATAGTCAAAAGATCCCTCTCCCCCTTCTCTCATGTCCTTCTCCATTTCGTATATAGCAGAGAGCCTTTCTTTTGGTTCAGTGACATCAAAAGTGAATTAATCCTTTAGAGACAACAGGTGATGCAGTTATCTAGTGTTATAAGCATAAGTGGATATGCCCACTGTACTGGTCGGGGTACATGCATAATGTTCTTTTCGACCCATGTTATAGAATATTGAACAAATACCAGTGATACAGCTCGATTAATAAGATTTTTCGTTTACTGAATCCTGACAGCCTGTTAAAACTGGTTGCTGAAATGTATATATACATATATCAAATATATAAATATATATATAGCAATGCTAATAAAATATTATCACCAATACTCTTAATTGGTGTCCGTCATCTGAACTATTCATACTCACAATAATCAAACTGCGGAGATAAAAGAAAGAGGAAAACTTCGTATATAGTTTACTGTGTATGAAATAAAACGAAAATCAAACCAAAAACAAAACAAAACAAAAACTTCAGAATCTCTTACATTTCTTAGGTGGCCATGTCTGGTCTAGCAATACAGTGTTTTTTTCCATCGTCTATTTGTACCTTGGGTAGACATGGACGTCTGCAGCAGAAAGTTTTTGTGTCTTTTTTAGAAAAGCAACTGGTTTATAGAATTATACCCGTTTATCCAGGCCCATCCTCTCTTCACCTCAGAGACTATGGCAAATGCTGACGATCAAGAGAGGGACTGGACTGTAAAATTCGATTCATAGGAGTCTCCTGCGATTGCCAAGGTTTTGCTTAGCATTGGAGTTCCTTGCCAATGTTATTATTGGCTCAGCACAACCTACAGAGTGTGGAGTTTTTACCTTCCCTGTCTTATCTACCATCCACACGAGGCAAACAGGAAACGCCGCTGACGATCCAGTAACGGAGCTTGTGCACGATGGGGAGAGAGAGAGAGAAAGGGGGGGGGGGATAAATCAAATCTTCTCCCTCTTTGCCTCCCCTCCCCTCTCCCTTGCATCCTCCTGTGCGTTTTCCTTTTTACTTTATACCCCTGTCTTAAGTTGAGCCTGCTTGATGGTGAGTTCTGCCCCACGGCACCGGCTCTCCCTCACTGCTCCTGGTTTTACCTCCATAGAGACCACAGTCACTCGTGTGCCAGGGGGACTCCCCATGTACCTCCAATCTACCGGCTCTTTGATTAACTGTTCCGGAATGCGCTAAATTTCGACATCGGGTAAGATTTTGTGATAGTCATATGTCTGATTGGCTTCTAATGAAACCATTTGTGGGTAAATATAGAAAGTAGATTTTTGGCAGTGGCAAATTGATTCATTTGAAAAGAACCAGGTGGGCATTTACATCCGGGGGGGGGGGGGGGATTCTTTTCTATTACAGTTAACTGGCTTGGCTCAAGGCGGAGCACATAACTACATGTATCTGATTTTATGGTTGATCACTGTTTTTTCTTGTTTTTGGCTTCTGAAAACATCCAGTTTTCAGCTTCTGCTCTGATTTCAGTTCTCAATTTACAGGGATGTCAAATTTCCTGCTTTAGTAGGATTTCCTACTTTGTGGCTGTCAGTAATTGCTCTGATGGCCCCAAATCCGGTATTATTTACCATCAATGTACTTCAGTTTATGTGTTTTGCTAAAGAATATACCAGGAACTTTTCCTACATTTTCATGTAGACAGATTGACATCGCTGAATTAAGATATTACTGTTTTAGACCTTCTTATCTGAATATGCTATAAAGTTTAGGACTTTAAGTCTGTCATCCGACATCGAATTATTGCCATTGTTATTATAACTCAGTTTTGCGAACACTCAACAGGTCAGATAGTCTTACTAAAGAAACAACAACAACAACAACAACCACCACCACCAACAACAACAACAACAAGAAAAGACACATAGAAAAGTATCGATTCTGACCTTGGTTTGCCACCCTGATAAGGGTTTTGCTGTTGTTCATATTCTCTTATTAGTCTTATCATGATGTTGACACTCACCGTCCATAGGGATTTCTTTGCGAATTCATCTACTCTTTCTCTCTTCCCCCCCCCCTCTCTCTCTCTAATCGCAGTCTATATGCCTGTCTGTTTATCCATCTGTCCATCCCTCCCTCAATCATTCTCTTTGTGTTGACAATGATCATTTCATGACCAGCTTAAGATTGCTCTTCTTATTGTTATCATTTTGTATACTTACGTTACGTTCTATATACGTCTTTCAACTTCCTGATGGAGGTTATCTCGTGTATATATATACTGATCAAATTTTTTAAAGTTTTGTTTACTACACCTGTGTGCCATTTTTCACGGAGCTCATGCCTTCCCACCTTTCTACTCATGTTCGGTTCTTGTGTTTTCATAAGGAAATAATGAAAAAATAAACAAAACTGAAAAAAAGAAGTCCGGGACTTTTTGCTGTGTACAGAAAAATAAACGAGAGCAAACGCCAAGCATATAAAACTGAGACGACCCAAAAGTCTTTTATAAAATAGATAAATAAACGAAACGAAAGCCAATATTAACTGATATAAAAGTAGCGTGCATGTATATATGTATACACTTTTAGAGCTTTATATTTTTGTTCGTCTCACCTCCTATACTGCATCTGCTCAAAGAAACGCTCGCAGAATTTCCGAAGGGCGACATTTCCGTGTTTTTGTTTCTGTTTTTTTTTTTAAATTTTTATGAAGGACGTGATAATACATGTGTGAAGCTCCAATCTGAATATGTACGTCACAATGCCTTCAGCGTTTTGTAATAGGCATTTTGAAGAGGAGGATGAGTATTTTGCCCGGCGCTATGAGTCCGATGAAAAATTCAGGCAGTCATACTATTATTAGAAGAGTACGTAATGATCTTGAGTGCGCAAAAGTGCACTTACAACAACACACAATTTTTAAATGTTTTTGGTGCTCTTACTCATCGCCCGTCTGAGAGAGCTGTTGATGATCGAACATACTAGATCTAGTGGTTCGATTTCACAGCCACGTCTCGGACGTAGAAAGGACAAAGTTCTCTCTCTCTCTCTCTCTGTGTGTGTGTGTGTGTGTGTGTGTGTGTGTGTGCGTGCACTTTATCGTCCTCATGCTCATCAGTGCAACGACATAACCGCATGCATGACGGAGTGAGTGGGCAGGCATTCCGCGTAAGTCCGAAATTTGGGAATTTGAATTCTCCCCTTTGAAGTGAGCTAAAAATACGTACCCTGACACCATCTTAGTTCAAACTGGCCAATAGAAATGCAGGGGGAAAAAAACTGCGAAGATCCCACGTAAAGCCTCTTGTTTATAATAATTTAACGCCAGTTTTTGTTTTTACTCTTTGATGGAAAAAGTACTCAGACTGAAGAGTGAGTTGCTTGCGGCACCGATGAAGTAATTGACGCAGTATTCTTTGTCTCTGTGAATGTCGTTGTAGCGAAACAGGCAGCCGTGCAAAAAGCAGATAGACAAGGAAGCATTCAAACAGTCAAACAGACCAGCGGGTTGACAGAGAAACAGGCGGACAGGGAGAGGACCGACTGATGGACAAGAGGCCAGACAGACAAACACACTCAGAAAAGACGAAATATAAAGAGGCGTATATATAGCTAATAAGGGAAGCGTGTCAGGATGGAGTATACTGCAAGACAGACAGACAGAAAGACAGAATGCCAGCCAACTAGACAAACAGCCAGATAGCCTGACACGAAAACAGACAGACGATACAGGCAAAGACAAAATGGTAGCCAGCTAGACAAACAGATAGATAGACAGACGGACAGAACAGATAGATAGACAGACGCGGCATCAGGGTAGTTTGAGCTAGCGAGATAATTAACGGAAGAGAAGTGAATGGACGGGTATGTTTCGCTTTGGGAATTTGTGCTACGGAGTCTCTGTGTTTTCCATCTTGTCTTGTTTATCTCGCCCAACGATCAAGTAGAATATTTTTTTTTTTTTTTCACTTGTCACGTTCGTTGGAAAGGAGCTTCTCAGACATGGTTTTCTGTGCCTATTATCTCACAACGCTGTCACCCATTTACCGAACGAAATGCACAGACTAAAGCCTCGTCTTCCAGCGAGGTTTTAATGTCTATGTGTTTGAAATTGTTAACGGAAGGCTTAGAGTTGTATAATATAATGTATGCTAGAAGAAAACTCAAGGCTTTCTGCGTATGCATGTTGAAGGAAGGCGCAAGACTTTCTGTCTTTGCGAGTGTATGTTTGTATTGGAGGAGAATTCGCGGTTTACATGTATGTGTATCTGTGACTTACGCTTTATCTTTATGTGTGTATATTTGAGGAAAGCCCAAAGATTATGTGTATGTTCGTGTCGAAGGAACGTTAAGATCTTGGCGTTTTGTGTAGTGGTGAAGGTTGAAGTTTTAAGTGTATGTACATGTATGTGCTAGAAGAAGGCCAACGTCTTTATGTGTATATGTGTGCTAGACGAAGGCTAAAGGCATTTTGAGCATGGGTGTATGAGGAGGCTCAGGGCTTTATATGTATGTGTGTGTTGGAGAACGGATCAAAACTGTTAAGAATATGTCTGTTGTATATGTTACTGTATAACCTACTAGAATACAGCAGAAGGCTTTACATGTATGTCAGTGCTAGGGGAAGGCCACTCAAGATTGTGCCTAGGCGTGGCATTAGTCATTCCCGTGTCAAGGGCAGCCCGTTCGTCTTCTCCCGCTAAAAAATCATCAGCACTTCCAACGTCATGCCAGCATCTGCTCACTCGTAACTACAGGCCCTCCGTTTCAAGGGCGGCACAGCGCATGCATACATTTTGTCCTGTTTCAAATTATCGGTTCCTCTCTATTTTGTTTGCTTGTCGTTGTTAGTTAAAGCTAAATACCCCCCCCCCCCCTTTTTTTTTCTTTCGTGTACTGTGCATAATGCATCAGTGAACGTCTGTGTGTCGAGGGAAAGAAACAGAGGGATTGGTTTTATGACATACATCAATTGAGAGACAAACATACAAACACAGACAGACGAACTGATAGACAGACGGACGGATGGACGGGCGGACAGAGAATGAGTGGAGAATTCTGAAATCTTAATTAGGCAACAGCATTTTACTCGATGTTTTGCCACCACTGGGATAGCCTTTCTCTCGAGAAACATGCACGATACACTGCCCTTGGATCACGTATACAACTTTCGAGCTTTATATATCTTGAGACTGAAGACCCAACCTATAGGAAGTCCTTGTTTTTATATTACAGAACTGCCCGTTGTATTAATTTGGACAAAGTTATTAACTTAAAACTAACATCTGACTCACGAGAATTCTGGAGCACCTTATGCAGTGCCATACGCGTCGCTGTGTGACATGTCATACCAGGGCCTTGACTGTCTCTTCAACTGTTTCTGAACAAAATAACAGGGAAGGAGACACATACATCATCAGTGCATCAAAGAAAGTGTGCCCAGTTGTTTTATGAGAGATATCGTACACCATATGAGCACACTGAGAATTACAATAACGTATGGGAAATATAGCACCTCAGTTTTGAATTTGATCGATTATGATTCGATTACACAGAATGATAGCAACGTACTCTTTAGCATTCAGTTATTCCCCTCTCCTGGTTCTAGGTCCTACCCTGTTCCATTTCTGTGAGCAGACCAATAAAGATTTGCCAGGCAGTGAAGAGTTTATAATTTATTTCGTGTTTTATTTCGTATAATATGTCGTTTCGAAACGTCAACAAAAGCCAGAAAAGATCACCTGAGCCAAGAATCCAGTTATAGAAAAACAAGGCGTCATGTTATAGTATTGCGTTTCTGAATATATAGGTGGTAGTAAACTGCCTCCGACTGGCAGTCAGTATAACAAATAAAAGAGGCGAGCGAATGCTTTTTCTCAAAGTACGTAATGCATGCTTTAGTATAATTATGTATAGAGCTTTGCTCGCAAGTACTTCAGTGTCTGATTTGAAGAAAGCTTTGCTTGTATATATACATGTATATGCAATTCCCTGGCAACGATGTACAGTCTCCACAGATATTTAAAAAAATTTAAAGACCAGCAACAGAATAACAACAACAATTACAAACAAAGAAAAACAAATAAGTAAAAACCTAATCTGTCAAAACTATAGGATCGTCGAGTCACCTGGACGTGCTCCTAGCGTTTCATATTATAGATCTAGTTCCCTGTGATTCCATTATAGACTCAGAAGTTAATGTGCTGACGTATTACACAGCCACTGCGGAATGTTGTCCATTATTTATTTTCATTTCCTCCGTTCGTCATATTCATGCCTGATTTCACCCCGTTCCCTTCCATCATTTTTCATTGCAAAATTCCTGGCATTACTTTAATTTGTTGAATGTCAGGTCTACTTTACCTTGTTCTCATAATTAGGTCACAACCTTACGCCTTAAGTTAGGTATTTTATGTTCAGTGAAATATTAATTGCCATTAAGCATGTCAGTCTGTCCTAAGGGACATACAGAGCGCCAAGTTAGGGTTGAATTGTCTGATCCACCCACTTTGCGTTTGTCACTATTTATGTTGCTCGACATACACTTTTTTTTATGCATGTAAAGTTTAATTATTAAAGCTACCAGTAATATTCTCAGCATGCATGGTATTTGTCTTCGTGACGGTTTCAAAGGGCTCGGTTCGTTTTTCATTAGTTCAAAGATATTCCAGTTATTTCTAGGGTGTATCAAACCGATAGCCTTCTTTCTTTACGTCTAACACGAAAAATTCGCACATTTGATTGATGCCGACTTCTTTCAACCCTGAGTTCTGGCAGTGTATAATCAATCCAATAAACACAGGTAACATCAGATTCTCGGATGTGTTTCCCTTTGTTATTTTTAACTCCTTTACATTGCCAGAAGCTCATTCTCCCCCGCCCTCCCCCCCCCCCCCCCTTTTTTTTTTTTTTGACTACAGGCACAGGCATCGACAAAATTTTGATTTGTATAGAGAGCAGCTTGTCAGACTTTATTTTACTATCACCGCCAGCCAAAATAAGTAGCTTCACCGAGATTGGTTAAAAAGCGAAACTCAAACTCTCAGGTTATATTGAAGATATCAAGAGAATAGAGCCAAGATTGGAGCCAAACGTGCCTCTTATCCAACGGTAATGCAAGTAACTTATATGAATAAACTACCCATAGGTAGTGTTATTGTTATGCTGTTTTTTGTTTTCTTAAGGGACTGAAATTTTAACTATAGAAAGACTCAACCTTTGACTAAGGTTTCCGTGCTTGATCATTTGGCCGTGGATATCTGCACCCGTTTCTCTTTCTCTAATTCAGCAAGTCGTTGTTGTCAGTTTTGACTCCTTTGCTCGTCACCTTGACTAATTTAATAATGGCAGGGCCTGCATTCCACTGCACTGCGCAGTGACATTCAGCGATGGCACACGCCCAAGCTCTCGTCCGCCCGTCACAAACGACGGGTATGAAAAATCATAGACATTCTAATTATGTGATGCTTTGTCACAGCCATGACCCAAGCTGTTGTGAACAACTGACATTAGGATATTGTGAATACTATTTTTAGGCCGTTTGGGCCAGTCTTCAGCCAGGCGACAATACTGGCCTCTTCCTTCACTACATTTTTAGTAAATATTGTTGGCTTTAAGCCTTTTCGTTATCCCTAGAAGTGTTAGAGGCCGATCTTTTCAGAGGCTGGCTATCGCTCAGTAGGCTACCTATGTCTCTATTATCAGTCCATTAATCATAATAGGGGGGGGGGGGTCAGGTTAAGATGAGGATTCCAGTTAAGTTATACAATGATTATAGTGACAAAGAAAAAGATAAGAAAAATGTCGTAATGGTTGACCTAGCAACAGTCATTAATTTAGAAGTACGAATCGACACACACTAGAAGATGATCTGCATGCCTCCCCTATGTTTGAATTCTCCAAGGTTGGCATGACATGTGATTGAAAAAAAAAAAAAAAACTTACTGGAATCTGTCCAAAATTTCCTCGCAGCCTGTTGTATTTCCCGGCAGACTCCCAGGTTCACGTTTGTTTTTTTAATGGTTCATATTTTCCCATTTTTTTTTTTTATTACGTTCTCTTTCTTTCTTTCTTTCTGAAGATTTCTAGAAATCCTTCGGGACATTGAAACATATGAAGTATTTAATAATAATAATAATAAAAACTAAGTTTTTTTCTTTTTTTTTTTGTTTCAGATCTTGTCTTTGTTGCACTTAGTATGCACTTAGTTCATGCATTACTCGGAGGATTGTAAGGCGTGCGCCATATCTGAAAAGAAAAATATCGTTTTCTCAGTGTTTTGATTGTGTTACATCAGATCCGTCAGACTTTATGTCTTGCATACTTACAAAACAACACAGGTTAACAATGGACATGCCCACGCATGAAATAGTGGTGCAATTTTGCATAGACAAAGAAGCGGCCACCTTAGCTAAATGACGCCGTGAAACTTCGGCACCCATCTTGAATTTCCTGCCATCCAAGGGAAACGTATTGGTTGTACGATCCGATAGCAGATCTTACTTTGAGCTCGTGACCATTTTGAATTTTATTCCCAGTTTATTTCAAGAGAAGTTCACCAGCTGAATGTAGAATATAATTTCAGTCGTGTTTGAGTACAACCAAAACAAGCAGTCAGAACCCGAGCGCTGGCGGGAGCAAACAAAATGACAGCTGTGGAGATGGAAATCGTGACAAGTAACTGATGTCTGTCTGCTTTATATCAATTTCTGTGTCTTAGAAGCAACAGCAGTCATAATACTGGCAACGTATAGGCCTTTTTTTTTTTTTTTAATCTTCCTGGTCTGTCTTTATTTTCCAAGTTGAACATCACGAAACACGCCAATCGGTTTAATATGCAAGTCGGGGACAAACAAACTAAGGCATATACATGTATTTCATCAAGATCATGTTTTTTTTACAGCATGTGCATTTGTCTTATGATTGTGTGTTGTGAATTGATCAATGTTCACTGGGCTGACGCCAGGGTCGTGCCAGACGAAGGTGAAATGCCAACCGGGGAGAGAAAAGAAATTGAGGCAGGAGAGAAAGAGAGAGAGAGAGAGAGAGAGAAATAATACTTTACAGAGCAAACGGAAAAGCAGGGAAGAGAGGATTATTAATATGGAGAAAGTACATCACATATATTTTGTTTGACATTTTGCAAAACGAAACTATAAAGTATGTTTCAGGTAAGATCCTTCAAATGATACACAATGCTACACTTTAATAACATGTTTGAATGCTTAAAAAAAAAAAAGCGTCAAACAAAAGAAAAGATATTGACCAAATAATACGACAACTAACCGACAGCAGGGTGGATTTGATGATATGTTCCGAAATAGAAAAACAGCTTCAGTGTTACAATACTTTCCCAATCCCATAATTGTTTGTGTGGGCAAACCACCGTAGTTTATCTGTGTCAGAGAGATGACTCAGTCTGGTTTCCAAATGTATTGTACAAAACTTTGCATGAGGTCAAGGTAGGGAACGTTACGAGTGACAGAACGAATAAATACAAAGACTGAACGTGAATGTGTGAAAGTTTGTGTCTGAGATATGGGATCGGAAAGGAAAAATTATTGTCCCTAAACGAAAAATTACAAGCCAGCGAACCGATGGGGGGGGGGGGGGGGAAGAAAAACATGACGAATGAGGTAGGAAGATAAGATTTAAAGGGCAAAAAGATATAATCTATATTATCGGCACACAAAAGTACGCGGCAGAAAGAAAGAGAGAAAGAATTCAAGGAACCTCTCTGAGGAAATCTGTAAATATTAGTGTTGGCGATAGAGGCATCAGCAAGTAGTGTATTATGCTTGTTCTAATTAACACTGTTGCCAGTCACAACCATGAATTTTTTTATTTTTTTTTGAATAACTTAATCCACCGTTTTGCCATTGGAATGGCAATATACACATACATAAACGCACCTGCATGCACACATATACACACACATACATACACACTCGTCATAAAAGTGTCATCAATCCTATAAGTTGCAACAGTAACTGTAAAGTTATGGTCACCTATCTAAACAATAGTAATGTCAACAGCCCTATAATGACTAACAAGATACACGGAAAAACGCGCGAACCCAACAAAAAGAAGCGCACACATACACATACACACCGACACACATACACACGGTATCCATTATCTCCGCGGAAAGTCCAGTCGACTCGGCTGTTAATGAGGGCCAAAGATAGCTATTCTACTATCTTTGCGAGGGGAAACTAAGGTAATTTACCCTGAACCGCTTGTTGCAGACAACTCAGTCATTCAATGACTCAATACCGTAGCGCTTGGACTTTGCGTCCTTTCAGTCCGGTAGACAGCAATAAACAAACTTGTGAGACAGTGCTTCTTCAACACCTTTAGCACTCAGCTCGCTCTCCTCCTCCTTTACTCCTCATCTATAATGTATGGCGCAATACCATTCTGAAAAGTCACGCTATTGTCGCTTCTTGGAATGAAAAAGAAACAGCCGTGCAGAGAAAGGACGGGGCTGATAAGTCGGGATCCTTTCATCACAACAGGATTAGTTTCATTTGGGCTGTCTTGACCATCCCTGCGTGTCTGTCTGTCCGTCCGTCCGTCCGTCCGTCCGTCCGTCCATCCATCCTTTCACCCATCCATTCACCCATCCATCCAGTGTTTCTCTGTCTTTAAAGGTTTGTTTGTCTGTCTGTTCGGTCCATGACTACAAAATCAGTTATGCACACAAACATTTCTTTCTGTCCATCTCTCAGCCTCAGAATTAACAAACTATATACATTATGGTAGACATAATCAAAGTAGAATCATGCATACTGAAAAAGAAAAATCAAATTTAATCAGACAGTCAACGAATATCTTCAAAACAGAGATGCCTAAAATTTTCAAATTTTAACTGTTGGGGAATCAAAAGTACGTGAATTTTGCAGGGAAGTTAGATCTATACAGGGATCTCATCAGTGTGTCGGTTTTCGTCCATGTTAAATGTTGGCCTATCTTTCCAGTGGTTCGCCTTCGGTGATTGGATGTGTATTGTATTATTAGACAATCTACAGATGGCTGATTTGGCACGGCCCCAGCCAGTTCTGTCCCCTTCACCCCCCCCCCACCCCCTCTTTGCTTTTGAAAGCCAACAGGACTCCAGAGATCAATAAAAGGCAGGAATCGACCAGAGAAGAGATCGATATATGGCGGGACTGAACAAAAACAAAAGGTGCCATCGACATGGAGATCTTTGTGCAAACAAAAATCCAAATTGACTTAGATCTCCCCGCTGATTTGACACACGCTTAGGTCGTGGTATCTCACATGTTTCTGATCCTTTATTTGACAACGAGTAAAATGTTCTAATATTATCATAATCAATCATACAAGGGAGAAACAGAAGACAATTGAGGTCTCTCTTCATCAACACAGTCAGCGGCACTGCCCCGCCATTAGTGTTAGCAATAATGTAAATTAATGTTCGTCCCACTTTCCTCATATTCCGTGCAATGACACATAACTACAACCAATACATTCACGACCCCCGATCACCATCTGGCAACATGTTCTTCACTTCCATCTCCACTAACTATCATGCAACATAATTAGTGAGTACTATAACTAGCTCATGTTCATCGTAGCAGCAGCTGGTGGGGCCATTAGTGGAGTTGCGTTTATCATTCCAGTACGAGGATTACAAGCCCGTGAAATTTAGTGCCCATAGTAATGTAAACACATATTGAACTTTTTCCCGTTTTTTTTTTTTTCAAATATATATATACGGGAGTACAAATAACCAGTGAATCTCCAATTCTCAAACCATAATGACTGTTTTGTTAACACGTTGTCATATCTGTAGCAATTGTTGATTGTCTGTCACCTAATTCGCCTGCATTTTAAGTATGAAACAAAATATGCATAGATAGTACTTTACTCATATCATGCAAGTGTTGCAGTGGCTTTACTATTTGTAACTGTACTCAAACAGGACTTGACATTTCAATGACAGCACCATGGGAAAGATATTGAAGGATGACTTTGTAATAGGGTAACACAAAATGAAGCGATGATTGTCAATTGTAGCTTCAGGTTATTATTATTATTATTATTATTGTTGTTATTATTATTATTATATTATCCCATCGCCACTTTAGACGTGACTGTTCTCGAAAATATAGGTGCCAACAATGCCAGTTTCTATGGGACGACTTGCTAGAGCTCACCGCGTCTTTTCTTCCCATGGCATCTTTTATTGGTTTTGCAAATTAAAGATCACTGTGTGTTTCAAAAGATTTTTTTTTTCTATATTTGGCATTTCAACTTCTATCTGAGTGTCGGTTGGAGCCTGACCACTTCAAATTGTCTGTTTCTGTTCTGGGGAAAGAGCAGGATGACTGCGAAAAGTGTCACTGAAAATAAATGTAAAAACGCGACACACCTACACATCTTAATCTGTTCTCTTGAAATCTCCCATTATTTTCTAGTGTACTTCCTGTTTTATGTAATAATAGCTGATTGGTGTGTCTTTTTACAGACCTTGATAATCATATAAATTTTGATATATACTGAAACACATGTGACTGTCAGGGAAACCGTGTTTGATATGGTTTAGCTGTATTCTTAAAAATAAAAGCTTGAACAAACAATCACCGTATTTACTGTATTTCAAATGACACCTGCAGGAAATCCTTACTTGCTTCACTGTTTGTTAGACTGGCAACTCAGTCTATGAAGTTACACTTGTACGCCAGTTTTGAGGAGAAAACTCAAGTGCATACTTTATAGCAAAAAGACTCTTATGACTCAGGCTGTGAACCTTGTGCACAATCACCTCTTGAGACCAGGTCAGGTTTTTGGGAGAAAAAAAGGCCTCTCTTTTTTGGGGTGGGGGGGGGGGGGGGGGGGGGGGGGGGGGGGGGGGGGGGGGGGGGGGGGGGGGG
>JBCAUA010009857.1:32437-44463 GCA_038406235.1 Peronia verruculata | reverse complement strand
GATAGTTCGGCATTAAAAAAATAAATTAAAACAACTGTGTAAATTCAATGAAAATAAAGAGTAGCCTATAACACAATTGGGTATCAGTTGCCCACGTGTGTAAATTTTTAAAGATTTTAAATGCCTGCCGATTCCGACTTTATTGGACTATAAGATAAGTGCCACGCCCCCTGCTAGCTCTTATTATATAGAAGCTAGTGTTACAAGAAATTGTAGGTAACACACTGTGTGTATCCATGTAGGCCTACGTTTTATAATTCACTGCAAAAATTGGAAGTCTGTTTCACCGTTTGTGATGTGTCAGTAATCAGCACTGGCTTCATGATGCCATACATAGGGGAATCCACGATAAACCAGCCCCCATTGAAAACATTTCTCTGCATTTTTTTGAAAGGACATTTGCTTCCTTCTGTTGAGGACTAGTCGAGTGTCATGTCTGAAAATGTCTGAAGTATCAGATTTTGTTGTTATCCATTTTGATTAAGACATTGTGTACATTGTGACATTTTACTGATAGATGGTGACATATGAATGATATTGAGAATTTTTTGTCAAATGCGGTAGCAATGCTTGTGTGCTGTGTCTGCCTTAGCTAGTACTAATAATAGTTCAGGGGTCTCCGCCTAAGAACACGGTTGTTGGTGGACAAAAAAAAAAGGTCTCTTAGGCGGACGGGTTCTTAGGCAAATTGAAAAGTTACGCAACCCATCTGACCACAGATTGTCTTCACTACCATGATTAATTGATTGTTACCGTGAGTTAAAGGTCTATCTATGCGAATGAGTACAGCCTTCCTCCTAGTGTGTGTTATAGTTAGATGTAGCAATTCCTGATCTTTTTAGCGTATAGTTACTTCAATACTGCTCAGCGCTTAAATGCTGTGTGAGTTTTCACGTAACGGTATCATTGTTGAAAACTTGATCATTGCTAAGCTACCCCGTGGATAATCACATGAGTGACTCAAGTGTTTACAGACCAATGGAAGTAGCAAAACAGCTGATTATGCAGTCATACATCAACCATCACTTCCACTCCTTTGTCTACCAGTTCCCTCCACCCCCCTCCCCATTTTAATGCACATCTAGCACTGTGCATTTCTCTCAAGTGGACAGTATGATGTAGAAGTAGCCCATATATACTCCGATATCTTGGTCTGAAACCAGGCTCTGAGACAGATTATTTTATTTGGGAGTGCCCAGAGCTCAGAGGGATAAATTTTAGAGGAAAAATTCTGTTTTGCAGCAGAGGTGGGTTCTTAGGCAGACCGGGCTCTTTGGCAGAGACCACTGTAATATATAATATCTGATAAAACCAAAGGGGAAGAACCACAGATGCCCATTTTTTTTTCACACATGTGGAAGAAAAATGAAATTTTGTTTTGTTGATTCAAACCGTGACTTTGGACGCAGTGGCTGTTCTTTCTCATCTTTATGAGTGAGAGAGTTACATACATGTAGTTACAGCTCTGGACTAAAGCTATGGACGGTAACTTGAAAATGTTGCAGGAAAACTCATTTGGTCCTCTCTCCCATGGACTTCATGTACATGTAGTTTGTTATTCAGCGATGATCAGGTCAGGATATGCTAGACTTGAGGTCATTGTCTCTCCATAAAATGGTTCAGTCTTTCATTGTATAGTCAATATATATAAATCATGATTCTCTGGATGGTGTTACATGTATTTTATTTTTAAATGATGTTTTGTTTGGTTGTTGGTATAATTTAAGAGTTTTCAGTTCCGACATCTTTTATCTAGAAGAAGACATACATTTGCCCCTCCCACGTCTATTGAAAACAATCAAAATGAAAACAAAAGCCACTACTTGCATGACTAGTTTATCGCTGTCTGTCCTCTCTGATGAGTATGAAGTGCAAGCCTAGGACCAGTGAGCTTGCCTTACAAATTACGTGGCTGCTTGATCATGGGCAGTCTTCACATCGCAGCTAGTGAGCAGGCGACCCAGCTAGTATAGTACACCAATGGTTATTTTATAGGCCCTACAACGCTATAGGTGTAGAAACTTACCGTTACAATAGTGTGTGGTATGTGTAGTATGTAGTTACATCTAGTAATACTGTAATTGATAGTTTGGGGGGGGGGAGGATGTGGTGACATCCAAATACATGTGGTTTATCAGCTGTCCCTCAGTTGCTGAACTAGTTAAATCTGTCAGCAGTTGTGAATTTCTGGGAGAAAAGTGAAATAGTGTATACCGTCCAACCCACATACTAAGTTGTTAGCCTGACTTAAAGTCCTGTTAGTGCTAGCCCTGGGGTCTGTTGGGACCTATGGTCTTTTTCCCCTCTGACTTTTGACTCAGCTTGTAACCTTATTCAACATGAATGTTGTTTAGCTAAAATTTGTTCTTAGTGTTATCTGATACAGGTATTATGAAAAAATCAGAAAATAGTAATGGAAAAGGAAATGTCTATAGGAAGTTGCCGATAATCCCCAATTTGTTTTTCGCATTGATGTTATAAACACATTTCCGAGAGCAAATTGATGTCAAGAAGTAAACGACAGAAAACAAGATTATGGATGATCGGTGTAGTTTTGGACTATAATATTCATTTATAATGTTATTTTTTAACGGGAGCTCACAGTTCTCCGTTATCAAACAGACAAGTGACCAAACTGATTTTCCTACAAACCTGCATTTGAGTCCCAGCCATGCTGAAAAAGAAAAAGACTTATTTGAGGGGCTAGGTTTACTTTTGCATATTGGTTGCACTATTTTCGTATATATACATGTGTGTACATATATTTATCATGTTTTTCTTTGCCCATTTGCCCTTCAAACTGCAATAGTTAATGGTGTGAGGGGATTTTTCACTGAATCCGAGTGTCCTATGATGAAAGTTGACCCAGATGCAGCCAAGCAGATGGTTTCAGAATTTCAATCAGGTTTATTTCTGGGAAGACTTGATGAGGAAGAATTTCATAGGAAGATTTCATGTGAACTGAGTGGAAGATCTGCAGGACAGAAAAGAATGTTTTAAGTGCAGTTGTATGGGGACGATATCAGAAAATATCAGTAAGTTTTTCTTAATCTAAATGATCATGTCTCTATAAAACTTAAAAGCAAAAGAGGACCTTTGAGATGATGACATTTGATGGTGGGTTTTGTTGTAGTCAAAGAGAGCATCGAGCAATCCAAGCATAGATCTAATTATTGTGATGAACTTGTACTGGTTGAATATTTCAGACTAGAGATGACAAACAAGTGGATGTGACAATATGTGTCCTATGTATGTGCAGATTGGCAGATTTCTTTTCCAGTCCATACCAGTCTGTATTGTTTGTATCCTCTGTATTGTGGAGTTCTGCAGCGATAACCGCCTGCAGGTGGCTAAGGTGAAATGATAACATAACATACCATGTGAGCTCAGATCTTTGTTGTTTTATCTCCACTTTGCAGCCATTTGGAGATACATGCGTATGTCATATGAAAGAGAGATAGTAAATCTACCATACATGCAATGTAATTGTTTCACTGATCCCTTGCACAAACAGGTAGATTTTGAACATCATTTTGTCCTATCTCCTATGTGCAAAAACAGTTGCTGAACATAAAAAAAACATCACTTTTCTCAAAATGTGGAACAACAAATAGAGCAACAGAGAATTGAGCTCATGAACTGTGGAGCTTATGAGTTAATGACGGACTAAATCATGTCATTGTCAGTCCAACTGAGTGGGCAGAAACTTGTAAAATGTACTACAATAGTATGTGAGGTAAGGAAGTATGACTGATATCACAATCAATTAGACAGATCAAGCAGGTGGACAACACGTGGTGTGTTGTATTATGTGGTCTGTTCCAGGGTTTGCGTTACCATAATCACCACAGCATCTGAATGTGCAAACAGTGACAGGATGAACCTGCAGTCTCTTGTTTTTATCACTAAGTGATAAGTTATTTTTTATGTTTACACTTATGTTCAGTTTGGTCTCAGCTTTCACTCTTCAGAATAATCAGTAATTTTTCATTCTTAGGTGGAAAGGAAATTTGATGAACATTTAAATACTATATGTCATGTGTCATATGCCAAATGTAAAACTAATTATGTCACTTTTCCAGCCAAAGTCCTTCAAGTTTTTGATTTGAAGTCATGTCTTTGTTTATTTTGTTCTTCTTAGGGTGGATTTATACTGACACACCATATTTTTGTTTGTTTGGATACTTATATTTTAAAGAAGTACCTGTCATCCGCACATTTAGCGTACAAAAATCTACACCCCATTGTGACAAGCACTTTTTATGTGCGTATTAAGGCACTACACACCTTCAATACAAACTAATTGGTTCCAAAGTAAATTTAAACCATCAGCAAACCACACGTTGTGCTATTTATTGCCAGTTATCCACACCACACAGTTCTTCCTGCCGAGTTCAGGACAAATAGCAACTTTATTTTAAGTGATAATTGCTATCTTACAAAAGAGGCACTAGAAAGTGGCAGTTAGTGAGTTACATGTAGGCTTTGCTTATTATGATATGCTGAATTACGAAATGGCTGTCGTTAGCTTTTTGATTTGATCAGTTTTAAAACTTGTTTAAACATCTCATTTTCTGGGGCTGGAGTTCAAAAGAAGAAAGACAGTATGTCACTGGCACCGTGCTGTGTGCATGGGATGGGCAAAACTTCAAGCAGGCTGAATACTTTGATCAATTGACAGTTTGGAATTATTTTTGTGGGTTTTTGTCATCCACACTGCGGTTCTGCCTTGCGGATTTACCATTCCGCTTAGAACTATCAGCTCCCACTGGTGATCTGCACCAGTATGCACCACCTCGGCCATGCACGTAGAAACAAAGAAAGATTTCTCACTCCCATCAGAAGACACAGAAATTGAGCGTGTCAGTATAAACACATCCTTAGTCTGATGATGAATCTCTGATCTTTTCTCTTCTCTAGCCGTAAATATTTACACACGTTTTATCTCCTGTCCTGTTCCTCCCTATCTCACTTCTATTAATTATTATAAATTTCACCATTTCATAAACTACATGTATATTAAAAGATTGGCAATCAAAAGAATCAATGTACTTTTTTATTTTATTTTCAATTTGCCACTGGATACTGTATGTATGTCTATTGTGTCCTGTTTGTGCTTATACATATATAAAACATGTAGAAATTATTCTTTTTAATCTTATCTGCAACTGACTTTAAAGTATCCACTGCCAATAAACAGTTTTATACTGAACCAGAGAGCTTGAAGTATTCTAGGCTTTCTGACTATACATACATATATTAATATTGAAAAGAATATTTATATACAATTATATATTATATAGCCTACATGTGTGGTACCCCAAGGAATATAAATTTTTGATCATAAAAACTACTATGAGGCTCTGCATAAATTCTCATGCACACAGAGCTAGGCAGTCATGGGACATTAAGGCTTTAGCTATCTGCCAGGTGGATACATTGTAACGCCTTTACTATCTGATATTAACAGACCAAAAAGGTGTGTCAGGAAAAAAAAGTACTTATAAGTTACTATAAGAAGATCACATTTATTCTGAACTCCCAAGACTGTTCATCAACAGATTGTCATGTGTTATCTATCAAATTTTGCTGTATATTATGACTACACTTTTTAAAACCCCTGTATACTTGTGCACAGAGAGAGCTAAGTTTGGTATGAGAAAATATGTACAAGCTATCAGTCACAAACTTAAAGCAGGTGATTGTGTCACTCGGCAAGTGCAAGAGGACATTGAGACGGCATCTGATGACTGACTCTCTGCTAGAGAATGGGACCTCTGAAAAGTCCGGTACAAACTCTCAAAGATGCTCACAATCTTGCCTCATTTTTCGGTTTGACCTTGTTGCACAGGGGTAAGAAATTTATACATGACTAAAGCCATAAATTTGCTAAGAGCCTGTCGCACCAAGATTTCCTTCAAATAATTGTACTTAGTACCAGTAGAAAGTAATGTCCATGATTTAATGACTTAGGAAAACACACTATGTACCTCCAGGCCCAGGTTTTTCCTGAAATCTTTGTTCTACCATTGTTGCGGAATTTCAAGGTGAAGCATAACATATGTTACATGCGAATGTTCTATTTTTAGGGGATTTTCTGACTATTGTTAATGAATTTGTTCTTGTTGAATGTAAATGGGACTGGAGCACAACTGATATCATTCCGACAGTCTTCCTTCAAAACAGACCAATAGATGTAGATAAGGCATTTCAGATTGACTCACTGACCTAGGTTGTTGTTACTAACACTAATAATGAGCATTCAGACATGTCTGCATGATACAGTCGGTACGAACCCACCTGTGTGAGTGAGCAATGATCTCATGGTCATGTGACCTATCTCAAGAAACTTCAGTCTGTTCTTTCACGAACTGAGAAACGGACATTTCCATGCCAATACCAGGATGTCTCCCTTGTCTTTATCGCTGCTGGATAAATTTTTTAACTCATGGAATAGAAAGTTCTTCTTCTTAGCCCTTTTCTCTGTCCGTAGTCATTGGGTCACCTCCACCAGCTGTGTACATGTAGGCCTACCAACCTTATCTTATACCCATCGCAATCATGGACCAGCCCTGGCTCTCTGCAAACATTTTTTTTTGGTCCATTCCTAGGGGTTAGGGTGGATGCATGAATAGATAGATAGATACATGTAGATAGAGAGACAGGCCGACAGACACAGACAGATAGATACAGACAGACAGACAGACAGACAGATAGATAGATGGATAGATATATAGATAGATAGACAGATAGGTAGGTAGCTAGCTAGCTAGACAGACAGACAGACAGATAGATAGAAAAATGGATGGACAGATGTTATCTATCAATCCATCTTTCTTGCTGTCTTTTTCTTTATTGCTTGGACTTGAGTATTCAAGATCCTGGGCATATAATACTGATACCAGTACACTGAGAGTGAATGATGAGATGCTGTAGATCTTTATACATGTACATGAACTACACTATGAGACAGAACTGAACATACAAGAACGTTTTGGCATAAAGTAAGACCACTCTGCTTAGAATCAAAAACATACACTTGTTTATTTATTAATACACGTACATGTAATAATGTGATAGAAAGTTTACAAACATAAAAGCAACATGCTTCACCAACAACTTAGGGACATCAGTGATGATAATTTGATAATACCGGCCTACATGTTAATGTTATGGTAGGCTACATGTAGTGGTTGGATTTCACAGGCAGACAATGACATACTGTATGAACATAAGTGAGCAAGTATGGAGGGTGTCCGGGACCTGTAACGTAAGCAGTATGATAAACCACTGGAAATTTTGAGCACCAGATATGAGATATGATGTACAGAGGACCGCTATCTGGCCTGGTGGGGCGCCCCTCCGGGAGAAGCTCTATGGAGAACTGGAGGATCTCGGGAAGACAGTGGTGTTTCTACGGCAGATCGGACTCAGACTGTGACAGACATCATGAGAGGGAACGAAGAAGAAGAAGAAGAGCACCAGCAGATTGAAAAAAAGAAAACAACACTTGCTGTTGGGATAACCATCAACTGTCAGAAATAAGCAGAATAAGTATTATATGAATGCTTGTTATTATTTAATATTCAGAGAGACTGCCGATGCAACTCTCTGCCATAGAACACAGGCTACCCTATCTGAAGTAGATAACAAGCAAATTTCTTTCAACTGAGATCAGAGAATAGCAGCTGAAAAAGTTGAGCATTTTTTTTTTTTGGTTTGTTTTGTTTTTTGTACAGTGTATAGATCTAGTATTTTCATTTTTTCTTTTTTCACAGTTTTCAAAATATTAACCTCTTTTTTTACTCCCTGAGCATGCTACATGTACCGTACTTCCATCTTCTTTTTCCTTTCAGTGCTGTACTACAATACATATTTCAGTAAAATACAGAAATTAGAGTAGTATACAGACTGTACAATGCATCAAGTGACTCTCAGTTACCACGTACACACAAAAAATATACATGAATATAAATAATAAAAAAAAATCATAAACCAAGACACCGCTGAATTTGTTAAATGCCATATTCTTAAAAAATAGAAGAGATAAGGAAAATAGCAAAGCAGCCACACGTGTAGAAGGGAAGACAGCAGAATATCCAAACGAGCGCTGAGCTGGGACATCAAAGGCAGATGAAAGAGGGGCAGACCAAAAGAGACACTTAAAAGAACTACCATGAGAGAGAGCAAAGAACCTAGGATTTGAAAGCATGAGAAAACTGGTTGAGACAGCACAGAGAAGAACAGAATGGAAGAAGACTGACGGCTCTATGCAGTGTGTGATGGTGACCAAAGGATTTCAGATTTTTGAAAGAATGTATTTCTGAAGACATCAGCAGTTCTAGAGTCTAGTACATGTAGTTCACAGTAAAATCAGACATAAGCCCACCAAAACCTAAACCCGAAGGTCTGGGTTCATTAGAATTCAAAGACATGGGCCAAACATAGCAGCAGTTATCTGGCTAGTGGAAGCTATGAGTCAAACTTCAGCAAGACAGCAGCTGTCTTGTGAATTGCCATAATGCATATGTATTTGTAGATCTAACTTAGTCTGGGTTGTCTAGTCTGGAAGCCACAGAAATACCAGAATAGAGGAATGTTGAATTAGAAATTTCCTAATATCACAATTATAAATTACAATTAATCAAAAGTGTTTAGTATTTGAGGCAAAGTAAAAACCTAAAAGCAAATAATTTACCGATTCTGTACCGATGTCTATGATGTTGACAAATCTCAGTCTCGCTAGGGTTTGACACTGATAAATCTCCTTGACTCTTGATGAGGCTTGACATTGACAAAGCTCTGAGTCTTGATGGAGTCTGACATTGACAAAGCTCTGAGTCTTGATGGGGTTTGACATTGGTAAATTTGTGAGTGTTGATGAGGTTTGACATCAATAAATCCCAGAGTGTTTATGGAGTTTGACATTAATAACTCTCTGAGTGGTCATGGGGTTTGAATTGACAAATCTCTGAGTCTTGATGGGGTTTGACATTAATAAATCTCTTAGTGGTCATGGAGTATGAAATGATAAATCTCTGAGTCTTGATGGGGTTTGACCTTGATAAATCTCTTGAGTCTTGATGGGGTGTGACCTTGATAAATCTCTGAGTGGTCATGGGGTTTGACCTTGATAAATCTCTGTCTTGATGGGGTTTGACCTTGATAAAATTCTTGAGTCTCGATGGGGTTTGACATTGACAAATCTCTGAATCTTGTCGGGGTCTGACCTTGATAAATCTGAGTCTTGATGGGGTTTGACATTGATAAATTGTGAGTGTTGATGAGATTCAACATCGATAAATCTCAAAGTCTTGATGGGTTTGACATTGATAAATCTCTGAATGGTCATGAAGTTTGACCTTGATAAATCTCAGAGTCTTGATGGGAGTTGACACAGATAAATCTCTGAGTCTTGAAGGGTTTGACAGATAAATCTCAATCTTGATGAGGCCTGACCTTGATAAACCTCTGACACTGAGTCTTGATGGGGTTTGACACTGATAAATCTTGGAATCTTGATGAATCCAGATTTGACAACAATACTGCATGTTTCATGAGCTGATCATTTTCAATATGAAGCGAAAGGCTCAGTAGAAAAATTTGTGTCCATTTGTGAAATTTTAGAGCATCAGATATCAATACTGTCATATTTTGAAATCTTCTGGTAGAATCATAATACATGTACTTTTTTTTTTTTTCTTCATATGTGATGAAAAATGGGTAAGTTAGAACTCACAAAAGGTTTGACAGACACAGTAATCAACAGTAAATCACACACAGCAGGGAAACTTCAACTTCTCAAAAGTGTCAAAATGGGACATCACCATCTTTTCCACTGAGCTCTTCAAATTCTAAAATGTTTATATCAACAGTAATAAGACCTTGATAATGACTTAAGTACAACTGGACCTTTCAACATGACTTTGGCCAAACATTTCACCTGGTGTACAAAATGGAGGGACTAGATTTCTATTCAGTTTAGCTCTCTTAAGCAATTTATAAGCAAAATTTACTTTTCTACTTCATTTTGAGTTCCTTTTTTGAGAACAGCCCACATACAACTTGAGCTTTCCTCTAACACTAATGGACTACAAGAATGAAGTATTACAATTTTGAACAATTTTGCCCAATTAAAATTGTTGTAATATGGTACATGATATGTTTTCTTTTAGAAATAAGTAAAAAAAAACTTTTTAATGAATTTGAAGCTACAAATACTTGAGGACCTTCCCTCTCAGGCTACGATTTATCTAAAGGCTATGTTATGGTGCGAGTTGGCGAGAATATAGTTAGTGATCAGTTGAGAATCCCTTAAGGGGTCTTTAAACGTGCAGTTGATTCATCGAGAAACTGTAGGAAATCGAAAGAATCGCGGGAATCCTGTCAACTTTCCTGTGGAAACGAGCAATCCTCAAGATATCAAAGGGTTCTTAGTCCAGGCACCAGACCTGGGCAAGCCAGATATTTTCTTGCCAGTGAACTGAAGTCATGACGACGAGGGAGCGGCTTCTTTGATTTGCCCCAGACAGAGTGAAAAATACATTCCACAAATTTTCTAAATATTAGTCAAATAAACAAAAGATTTTCATGATCAGCCACCCAAAATTAGTAAAAATCCAACTGGGAAAGCAATTTAGTGCAGGATTACCAAGTACAGATGTTGCCAAATCATCCACATAACTTGCTTCAGCCAATTTGTTGGCATTTTGACCTAGCTACAACTGTCCAAGGACTGTTGGTCTAAATGGAACTTCTCTCATTGACAAAGTGTTAGTTCCAAGATGACCCAGATCTAGCATCTGTTGGTTAAACAGTTATTTTGTCAATGAATCAACTGCATGTTTAAAGAGGCCTTTATGATGACAAACTGCATTACTGTGATTGGGATGTAAGTACATGTACTATAATCATTGAATGCTGTCAAAGCTTTGCAATAAAAACAAACTAGATCTATTATGCATATGGATGATTTCAGGTAAAGAAAACAGTTAGCTCAACATACTTTAAAACTAATGATTATTAAATGACTGCATGAACTTTCAACAGGTCAACAAATTTGTGCACAGATGATGTATAAACAAAGCTGGGAGTTCTCGTAATATATAGCCTTTAGATCGGACTAGAACATCTTGCATTACTCAAAAACATAAGCAAGTTCTTTTGGTCATGTTATAGAATACATATACACAAGAAAGAAAAGAAAAATGAGTCAGCAGTTACTTTTGGAAGCTGAAATGAAGTAACAAGGAAGTAATGAGCTATGGGTAAGTCATGCTGACCACCACTTTGTGGAAAACTGTCCCATTGGGTTCACAACTGTTCAATGGTCATTTTTATTTGGATGCAATTTTGAGCAATCCTGTGTGTTTTCATTTTACTGAGTTGACATGCAGTTTGTCAAAAAGCTCCATGCAACATGGCTGTTAAAAATCTCTGCAACCGAAAAAGAATTGAAACTAGCCGGCATTGCTTGAACAAGCTGTAGTTTTGTGGGGGATTTTTTACACTTTAAGCTATATTGATACAGTCGAGTCCACTTAAATTGAATTTGCCGGGACCAACCCAATGGGTTCGATTTAAGAGAGTTTGTCTTCCTTTTTTTTTTTTTTTTAAAAAACAAGGGAAACAACTCTCGACTGTCCTATAGGGGGGAAAAAAAAAGGCTGCCACTTTTTCCACAAGTTCCCGATTTTTAAATATCGTCATCAGTGTATTTGGGAAATGCCATACATTTCAGCTAAGCCCTTCTTGGACATCTCATCTATGTCTATTTCCTGCAGCATTTTCAGTTTCGACTCAATGGAAAGAGTCGTCTTCTTTCTCTTCAACAGGTTTGAGGAAGCCATCACATAGATGTAGTCTATAAAATAAAGCTGGCCAATCGCAGGTGAAAGAGCAAGTATGATGTACACACTGACTAGATCTACAAGTAAAACTGTCATGGTGCTAGAACTAGTACATGTACTTGTAGACAGTGATTGACACAGGCGCAACGCCTTATAGTAGTGGGTTGTATCGTAGTA